>CM055738.1:0-34017 GCA_029465975.1 Dallia pectoralis | reverse complement strand
ATATATTCTCTTACAATATCACGTTGTCAGACAGTGGTCGCCGTTATATTTCCTCATAATAACATTATCAGACAGGCTTTGGTCACATATTTCTCATAATATCACGTTATCAGACATGGCCACAATATATTCCCTCATAATATCAATATCAGATGAGTACCATACTTACATTATCGCACACATGGCCGTCACCTCTCATAATAAATACATTACTGATATAGTTTTCGCATTCTCATAATATCACATTAGTCAGATAGGCTCTAATAATATTTCCTCATAATATCACATTAGTTTAGATATGCCTACACATATTTCCTTGTAATATCACACATGGCGCCGTCACATTTCATAATATCACGCAATATACGTCATTTCCTCATGCCGTTATTTCATGGGCCATCACATTAGTCAGATACATTTCCTCATAAGCACCTCCACCATAATATCACGCTAGTCAGATATACACATATATTTCTCTTCATAATATCACGCTAGACATGGCCGCACACATTTCCCATAATAATACGCTAATGAGCTGCCGCCGGTCGCATTCTCAGCAATAGTCATTATCAGATATGGTCGCACATTGAGAGCTTCAGCAATATCACATTAGTTGGCCGACATATTTCATATATCAAGAATACAGAACATGTGTCGCCTCTATAATATCATATTATCAGACATGACTTCACATTTCTACCCTTATAATATCATGCTATCAGACATGGCCGTCATGATATTTCCTCTATAATATCACATGACATGGCCGCCGACATATTCTATACACATGGCCTAATAATATTTCCCCATACAATACATTATCTTCACCTCACAGTCACGCTAGACATACGCTCACCCAGCAATAGTCACATTAGTCAGACATGGCCGCTTTCCTCTATAATATCACGCACAGATATGACCTTCACATTGTCAAGCACAGACACAGCAGTCGTCACGCCCTCATAATATCACGCACAGGCATGACTTTGCCTCTTTCTACAGAGATGCAAAGAGTACGGCCATCAAAGAGGAGGCTTATGCCAGGGATACGAGGCAGCCTTTTGGTGGAGCTTATGTGGAGGACGTGGCTGCGCCTGGACTGCAGGGAGGGCAGAGCAACAGCACTGCAAGTCTACTATCAGCAGACAAAAACCAGTCAGCTCAGTGAGACATCAGGTAAATAGCCAGCCTGTTCAGGTGCACAGCCCACCAGTGAGACAAGCCAGTCAGAAACAGCAGACAGGTACCAGTCAGACAGTGAACAGACAGTAACACCAGGTACCAGTCAGTGAAGGAGACACCTGGTACAGTCAGCCCAGTGGTCACTGGTGCGGCTCAGTCACAGTGAGACACCCGGCACAGTCAGCCCAGTGAGACACCAGGCGCCAGTCAGACCAGTGAGAGTCACTAGTGACACTCAGGTACTGTCAGATATATGAGACAATTGCGCTATAGAGACACCAGGTACTCAGTCAGACATATATAGCACCTGTGCCAGTCAAGCCCAGTGAGACACCAGGTACCAGTCAGATATATGAGACACCAGGTACCAGTCAGATATATGAGACACTGGCAGCCAGTCGCTTCCAGTGAAGACACCAGGCCAGTCAGACCAGTGAGACACCAGGTGCCTCAGTCAGATATAGCGAGACACCTGGTACCAGTCAGACAGCACATATCGGCTCAGGTACCAGTCAGACATATGAGACACCAGGCACTGTGTCAGAGTTGGCATGAGACACCTGGTAACAGCCGCCCAGTGAGACACAGGCACAGTCACCAGAGACACCCGGCGCCAAACAAGCCAGTGAGACACCAGGTGTCAGTCACCCAGTGAGATCACCAGGTGCAGTCAGCCCAGTGAGACACTGAAAATAGGTGAAGACACCAGGTACCAGCCGGGAGCCAGCACAGCCGCCGTACACCAGGCACTGTCAGAGGAGGCAGAGACACCTGCGCCAGCCCAGTGAGCCACCAGTGCGGCTGTCACCCAGTGAGACACCAGCGCCAGTCAGCCCAGTGAGACACCAGGCACAGTCGCACCAGAGACACCAGTGGCCAGTCAGAATCAGTGATCAATCAGGCACAGTCAGATATATGAGACACCAGGTACCAGTCAGATATGAGACACCAGGTACCAGTCAGATATATGAGACACTGGTACAGTCGTCAGTGAAGAGCCACCAGGTACCAGTGAGACAGGTAACAGTCAGTGCCCAGTGAGCACCCGGTACCAGTGAGAGCCAGGTACAAAGTCAGACCAGTGAGACACCAGGCACCAGCCGCCAGCGAGACACCAGGTACCTGTCACAGTGGCGAGGCACAGGCCAAAGTCAGAGCAGCAGCGAGCACACCTGGTACCAGTCGCCCGAGACACCAGGCACAGTCAACCCAGCGGCAGCCGGGCCCAGTCACCTGGCTTCAGTCAGAGCCACGAGAGCACCAGGCAACCAGCCGGGGACCAGTGAGACACCAGGTACCAGTCAGATATAGAGACACCAGGTACCAGTCAGATATATGAGACACCAGGTACCAGTCAGATATATGAGACACCAGGTACCAGTCAGATATATGAGCAGGTACCAGTCAGATATATGAGACACCAGGTACCAGTCAGATATATGAGACACCTGGACACCAGTCAGCTCAGAGGACAGGTACCAGTCAGATATATGAGACACAGGTACACAGTCAGATATATGAGACACCAGGTACCAGTCCATATGAGACACCAGGTACCAGTCAGATATATGAGACACCAGGTACCAGTCAGATATATGAGACACCAGGTACCAGCTAGTGAGACACCAGGTACCAGTCAGATATATGAGACACCAGGTACCAGTCAGATATATGAGACACCAGGTACCAGTCAGATATGAGACACCAGGATATGAGACCAGTCAGATATGAGACACCAGGCACCAGTCAGACCAGTGAGACACCAGGTACCAGTCAGATAGATATATGAGAGACACCAGGTACCAGTCAGACATAGATATACAGACACCAGGTACCAGTCAGATATATGAGACACCAGGTGTCAGTCAGACCAGTGAGACCAGGTACCAGTCAGATATATGAGACACAGTCAGAGTGACACCAGGTACCAGTCAGATATATGAGACACTGTGTACCAGTCAGATATATGAGACACCAGTGGCTCAGCGTGTCAGATAACCAGTGGCAGCCTGTCAGATCAGAGACACAGGTGCTCGAACAGGTATGAGACACCAGGCCAGTCAGAGCTATATGAGACAGCCAGTACCTCAGTCAGATAAGAGACACAGGTACCAGTCAGCCCAGTGAGACACCAGGTACCAGTCAGATATATGAGACACCAGGTACCAGTCAGCCCAGTGAGACACCAGGTACCAGTCAGATATATGAGACACAAGTGGTACCAGTCAGATATATGAGACACCAGGTACCAGTCAGAGGAGAAGTGACTCTGAGAATGGCCAAAGTTTGTAAACCTCAGAATAGCAGTTAATTTGAAGGTAAATTAGACAGATGGTCTCGCAGGCTGCCACTCACACCTTATTGTCATCCCTTTGATTAAGAACACCTGCCACTAAATTTCACCATCAAATAAACTGATTTATCCTAGAGGTTCACATATTTTTTGACACTCACAGATTGGCAAATAATTGATACTGTCCTCAATGACCAAATATAATTTCTCACTTCAAATTAATTGGATTCTCATTATTTACAAAAAAAATGTGAAAATCTGTTGAATATGTCATATTTATGCAGAAATACAGAAAACTAAAGGCTCACACTTGAGTACTCACTGTAACTTATTATATTAGTATTTTTAAAGCAAATCATTAATCACATTTCCTGCCTGGGTGCCACCTTGTCCGGCTCCGCCCGACAGCCCGGCTAACTTTAAAGCAGGCTGGGCAATGCCTCCTATTTCAGGTTGCACAGGCCTCCTCCTCCTCCTCAGCGGCCTCCTCTCCTCAGCGGCCTCCTCTCCTTCTGCCTCCTCTCCTGAGGCTCCTCCTCCTTCATGCCTCTCCTTCGTGCTGTGGTTGCCATGGATGCCGTAGTCTTGCTCACGTATTTTTATGGCATATGTGTTTACTGCCATACTGATACTACCTGTTTAAACATCTTCTGATGATAATGGTTTCGCTGTGCAGCAATGAGAAAAGAGAGATGTTGAATATTGAATATGAATAGATAATAGAGATTGAGTGAGCAAGTTTTGCCAGTGCATATGTAGTTAGCAGACTGGGTGGAAATATTAGCTCACCTTACAAAACTGCATTGCATTACAATTAAGAAAGAGTTAACAAACCGTGATAGAATTTATAAAGCTTGCCATGGCACATGAGGCGCCAGGCGCTTTGGGACTAAAGAACACTGAGGAATAAAACAACAACTGCCAAACACACACCTAGTCAAGAGTTTAATCGCTACATTATTGCATATTAGAAAACTAAATTAGAAGTGTTCTCACGCATGCTGCCACAGAGGACCGGAGAGGTTAACGTTAGCCCCACCTAGCGAGCCTCACGCCTGCTCTGGAGCTCTGCAGTCACTGGGGATGCTGGATGGAAGAATGTATCTGTAGTGCCTAGCGCCACTCATTCAGACTCAGGCAGTCACAGCTTGTCCAGCCACACCCGCCCGGCCCGCAGGGGCAGCGGTCGCCTGCTGCACGCCGCTCCAGCCCCACCTGTCACGCATGTTATTCCTCAGAGCTACTCTCATAAACATACAAATTAAAATTGCAGTTAAGCAATGTTACTTACATGAATGAGTCTCGTCACCATTTTACTCTTGTCTCGCTCCTGCCTTTCTGCTCAGGTCGTTTATTAGGACACTTTCCTGTGTTCGGTCATCAGCCATACTGCATTTTCTAGCAGCTCAAAGAACATGCGCTGGTGTTTAGTGTCTGGTTTTTTTTTCGTTATTATTCTAGGAAGACCAGTTAATAAATGGCTAGTTAATCGCACAATTTCAAATCTCTCAACGCTAATGAATGGTTGTCCCTCTATCTGCCACTGTCATTTTGTTTTCGCCGCACAATACTAGTTTTACGACCCTATCATGTAAAGACTGTGCTCAATATCTGGGCCAGTGACTGTTTGCGAATCTGCACGGTCAATGCTCTAAGTCAGCACTCACCATAGAACAGCAAATTGTTCTGTAAAGTATAGAGACACACACACAGTTTTAGGGACAGCACATACTAGCTTAGATGTGGGTTCTGTCACGAGCAGTCCGCCCGTGCTACACATAAACAATTTGGAAACACACATTCTATTCAAACTACCAATGTGAGCAGCATTATTACTGAAAATGCATGGAGCCAAGAAACCACGCATGGTGACTTCGCTTCACAGCTGCTGAAAATAGAAAAACAATCTCACAAATGTGTCCTGTGTTTATGATTTGCCTAAAATGGTAGCTGATGCAAGATGTGGTCTACTGACTTTTTGCGGCGGTGGTTGCCCCAGACCCTGGCCATGGCCTGCCAGAGCCCAGGCCCACTCGTGACACTTAACGAGCCAGCAACGGCATCCTGCGGCACCACAGTTGTCGCCGGAAGTTCCGGTCAGACAGATGGGCTGCAAATCTTTGAAATAGAAAATATAGTTCAGGTCATTTTCTCTACTGATAATTCCACTGTGTACTTACTTCCCTGACACGACTGTAGTCTTTGAGGAACAGAAGGTTCAGATGACGGCTGGCTTTCTGGGACATGAATCTAACTTAATGACATGGTTGGCCTTCAAGGGCATCTTCCTTGTTAGGTGCCCTCTGTGTGCTCTGAAATCCTCAACTAGTTCTCACTGAAAATACGAAGACCATGCTATTGCTACAGCATCAGTTCATAAATCAAAAAGGCCCAAAGTTCGAAAGCGGAATAAAACGCTATTTTGCATAACACATCGGTCGTACATTTGCCATATTGATGTTTTCGACATCATCAGTGTTTTTGCCGCCCAATTATCTGACAAGAGATTAGCTTAATTCTGCCACACATACTATGAGTTCATATCCCATATTGTCGCAAAGATCCAATCTTTGACCGCTTGTTGTCAAATGAAGAACAATAATGCGCTCACGCCGTATCTTCACGGCGACGGGCAGACGGCCAGCGGTGGACGGGGCGGAAGTGGCGGTCGATTTGGTCACGGCCAGGCGTCGGTCAGATGGTCAGCGGCGGAGTCGCGACGGTCAGACGAAGAAGCGGCGTGACGGTCAGACGGCTAGCGGCGATTGTCAGATAGTTTACGGCGACGGCAACAGGACAGAACTGGACCTGTTGTGCAAGATGGCACATACACAGTAAGTGTCTAATCTATTAATGTATTTTTATGTATTTCTTTGTCTTTGAAATTCATGATATTACATTTATATTATATTATCTCTGAGTAGTCTGTTTGATTTTAATGGTGACTGGCGCTCATATGGGGTTCTTACATTATAGGGTCCCGCAGGTAGAAGCTGGGTCTTTAACTGTTGAAATAAATGTAAAGTTGGGCCTCCTGTTAACTTCATGTTTTCTGTTGGTTTTCAAATTTTCTGTTGTATTTCACCTGTTTCTGCTTGTTACACTCACTTTATGTATTTGCTAAACTTCCATTTTGTTGACTCTACTTTTACAGCTTCACGGCCCCTTTGGACTGCCCTGTCCACAGCTGCGAATCCATCCAATTGACCCGGCTGGACAAGCATCTGTCCAGGGTCCACAATCTGCAGGTAAGAATGGGAAGTTAGTCCCAGCCGGTGTGTTTTTTGTGAGGCATAACAATTCCAGATAATGTTTTTATTCATTATGGGAGACTAAAATGTTTTAACTTTTATATTTTCAGAGTGAAATGGTGACTCTGTATATGCAGACTGCAAAGGACCGGTACATCGCCAGGGAACTGGCTTTGCTGAGGGCATCCAGACCCCACCCACCGATGGTCTCACATATTGATGAGGTGAACGATGCAGCCGTGGAAGAGGGGATCAGGAGGGAGATTGAGGGCCATTCATCACAGCCGCCTGCCCTGTCCCTGTCCGCCCGCCGCCGCTGAGCCGTCTGCCCCGTCCGCCGCTGAGCCGTCTGCCCTGTCCGCCGCTGAGCCGTCTGACCCGTCCGCCGCTGAGCCGTCTGACCCGTCCGCCGCTGAGCCGTCTGACCCGTCCGCCGCTGAGCCGTCTGACCCGTCCGCCGCTGAGCCGTCTGACCCGTCCGCCGCTGAGCCGTCTGACCCGTCCGCCGCTGAGCCGTCTGACCCGTCCGCCGCTGAGCCGTCTGACCCGTCCGCCGCTGAGCCGTCTGACCCGTCCGCCGCTGAGCCGTCTGACCCGTCCGCCGCTGAGCCCTCCGCCCCGTCCGCCGCTGAGCCGTCTGCCCCGTCCGCCGCTGAGCTGTCTGGCACTTCCTCCACCCGTGGGACGCCGAACCGACCTGCCAGCGGGTTCATGTCCCAGTCCGCAGCTGAGCCGTCTGGCTCTTCTTCTTTCTGTAGCTTGACCAGCAGGAGGTTGTTCCGACGGAACAGGCCTGTTCCGAGGACGCCATCCGTTGGATGCGAAAAATGCAAGACGTTGGCGGCGGAGCTGAAGGTCGTCAGAGGCCTTCTGGAAACGGAAATTGACCGGAATGAGAAGCTGAAGCAGCTGCTCATGACGACAAGTCGAGATACGGTGAGCATTGTGTTCTTCATTTGATAACGTTAAACGGTTAAAAGTTGGATCTTTTAGCATTGAAATATGGGATGGATAAAATGCATTGTATGTGTGGCAAATTAAGCTAATTTTCTCTTGTCAATTCCAGGCAGTGAGGTACAGGCGGCAAAAGCCTTATTCGGTGTCCGAGGCGCCCCAATATGGTAAATATAACATTCGTGTGTTAATGTCAAACAACGTTTTTTTTTTATTCCATACTTTCAGAACTTTGGGCCTTTTGATTTATAGACTTGTGTGTGCTGTAACAGTATGGTCTTGTATTTTCAGTGAAACTAGTTGAGGATTTCAAAGAGCACACAGAGGGAACGAACCCTAGCAAAAAAGTAAAGGAGAATGCCCGCCAGAGAGCCAACCATGTCATTAAGTTCTTGGAATTCATGTCCAAGCCAGCCGTCCCTCATCTGAACCTTCTGTTCCTCAAAGACTACAGTCGTGTCAGGAAGTAAGTACACAATTGTAAGGATTATCAATGTCTAAAAGAGTAGAAGAAATGACCTAATTTATATTTTTCTATTTCAAGATTTGCAGCCCATCTGTCTGACCGGAACTTCCGGCCGACAACGGTGAAGAGTTACTTAACGGATGCCGTTGCATTCGTTAAGTACGTGGTGAGCATGTCACCGGAAGGGGTCAAAGTGGGCCACAAGAGTCTGAATGCACTGCTTGGTGAACTGAGGGCGAGGATGAGGGACATGGCCAGGATGCTTTTGGGGCAACAGCTGGCTCACCGCCGCAAAAAGTCCAGTAAGATCACATCTTGCACATCAGCTTGCCTCGTTTTTGGAGACAAATCATAAAACACAGGACACATTTATAATGAATTGTTTTTCTATTTTCAGCCCAACTGGTGAAGGCGAGTCACCATGCGTGGTTCATTGAAAATGCCCCGGCTCGGATTTCTGCGGCACTCGGTAATAAATCACTGCTCATTCGCTCACTGCATTAGTTTGAATAGAATGTGTGTTTTTCCAAATTGTTTATGTTGTATACTTGAGGCCCGGACCTATCGTGACAGGAACCCACATCTAGAAACTGGGTCTAGGTATGTGCTGGTCCATAAAACTGTGTGTGTGTCTCTATACTTTACAGAACAATTTTGCTGTTTCTATGGTGAGTGCTGAGCTTAAACATTGACCATTGCAGGTTCTTGAGCACGTCACTTGGTTGGGTATTGAGGCTGGTCTTTACATGATAGGGTCTCGCATGTAGAAACTGGGCTATTATTGCGGCTGGGTAAAGTGGTGGTGGCGGGGATGGAGGTTGGCTTCGGTGTTGGCGTTGGTTTGGGGGTGTGTGGGGCGGTCCTTGGCTAAAGGACTTGACCATTTAATTAACTGGTCTTCCTCTGCTTTTACAGATGCTCTTGAAAAAAAAAAAAAAACCGGAGGCTAAAAAACACCAGCGCATGTTCTTTGGGCTGCTAGGGGGGTACATTGTGGCGGTGACCGGACACAGGAAGGGTGTCCTAATAAACCTGACCCGGGCAGAGGTCAAGGAGGCGGACAAATTAAAAAATGGTGACAGGATCATTCGTGTAAGTACAACATTGCTAACTGCAATTTTAATTTGTATGTTTTATGAGTAGCTCTGAGAGAAATAACATGCTTTTTGAAATGACAGGTGGAACAACACAAGACGGCGCGCTACTTTGGCCAGGCGGCCATACCCCTGCAGAAACGGGAGTATGGCTGGTTTAAGCGCTATGACTGCCTGAGGTCACGGATTGAGGGTGGCCTAGACGCAGATACATTCTTCCACACGTCCAGCGGCTCCCAATGCATGAAGCTGCCGGAGTACTTCAAACAGGCGTGGGAGTCGCTGGAGTTGGGAAAGGCCCCAACATTTAACCTCCTCCGGTCCTCTGTAGCAACATACGTGAGAACACTTCTAATTTAGTTTTTCTAATATGCAATAATGTATGGTTAAATATGTGATACATTTAAGGTGTGTGTGTGTGTTTAACAGTTGTTGTTTTTTTTATTCCTCTAGTCAAAGAGACAACTTGGGTCCAAAGCCTACAAACGGGTGGCGGCCTTCATGTGCCATGACGAGCACACCGCAAAAAAATTCTATCACGGTTTGTTAACTCTTTTCTTAATTGTAATGTAATGCAGTTTTTGTAAAATTGAGCTAATATTTCCACAGTCTGCTAGCTTTCTATATGCACTGAAAAAACATCACTCAATCCTCCTGTTAATCTGTTCATATTCAATATTCAACATCTCTCTTTTCTCATTGCTTTGCACAGCGGAGGACCCGGCATCAGAGGTGTTTAAGAGCAGGTCGTTGTCAGTTATGGCAATAAACACATATGCCATAAAATACCGTGGCAAAGACTCTGACATCCATGACGAGGCTACAGAGGACACGGAGGAGGAGGAGGAGGCCGCTGAGGAGGAGGAGGAGGCCGCTGAGGAGGAGGAGGAGGCCGCTGAGGAGGAGGCCGCTGAGGAGGAGGCCGCTGAGGAGGAGGCCGCTGAGGAGGAGGAGGAGGCCGCTGAGGAGGAGGAGGAGGAGGAGGCCGCTGAGGAGGAGGAGGAGGAGGAGGCCGCTGAGGAGGAGGAGGAGGAGGAGGAGGAGGCGGCCGCTGACCCTGGGAAATAGGAGCTTGCCAACTTCACTTTAAAAAAGTTAAGGAAACGGATGTCGAAGACATGATTGGAGCAGTTCTAAAGATGGCACCCTTCGGCAAGGAGGGAAGAAATGTGATTAATGATTTGCTTTTAAAAATACTAATATAATAAGTTACAGTGGTGCCAGAAAGTGTGTGACCCTTTGGATTTTTCTGTATTTCTGCATAAATATGACATATTCAACAGATTTTCACATTTTTTTTTGTAAATAATGAGAATCCAATTAATTTGAATGAGAAATTATATTTGGTCATTGAGGACAATTATCCAATTATTGCCAATCTGTGAGTGTCAAAAATATGTGAACCTCTAGGATAATCAGTTTATTTGATGGTGAATTTAGTGGCAGGTGTTCTTAATCAAAGGGATGACAATAAGGTGTGAGTGGGCAACCTGCGAGACCATCTGTCTAATTTACCTTCAAATTAACTGCTTATTCTAGAGGTTTACAAACTTTGGCCATTCACAGAGTCATATATCTGACTGGTACCTGGTGTCTCATATATCTGACTGGTACCTGGTGTCTCATATATCTGACTGGTACCTGGTGTCTCACTGGGCTGACTGGTACCTGGTGTCTCATATATCTGACTGGTACCTGGTGTCTCACTGGGCTGACTGGTACCTGGTGTCTCATATATCTGACTGGTACCTGGTGTCTCATATATCTGACTGGTACCTGGTGTCTCATATATCTGACTGGTACCTGGTGTCTCACTGGTCTGACTGGTACCTGGTGTCTCATATATCTGACTGGTACCTGGTGTCTCATATATCTGACTGGTACCTGGTGTCTCATATATCTGACTGGTACCTGGTGTCTCACTGGTCTGACTGGTACCTGGTGTCTCATATATCTGACTGGTACCTGGTGTCTCATATATCTGACTGGTACCTGGTGTCTCATATATCTGACTGGTACCTGGTGTCTCATATATCTGACTGGTACCTGGTGTCTCACTAGGCTGACTGGTACCTGGTGTCTCATATATCTGACTGGTACCTGGTGTCTCATATATCTGACTGGTACCTGGTGTCTCATATATCTGACTGGTACCTGGTGTCTCATATATCTGACTGGTACCTGGTGTCTCATATATCTGACTGGTACCTGGTGTCTCACTGGGCTGACTGGTACCAGGTGTCTCATATATCTGACTGGTACCTGGTGTCTCATATATCTGACTGGTACCTGGTGTCTCATATATCTGACTGGTACCTGGTGTCTCATATATCTGACTGGTACCTGGTGTCTCATATATCTGACTGGTACCTGGTGTCTCATATATCTGACTGGTACCTGGTGTCTCATATATCTGACTGGTACCTGGTGTCTCACTGACTGGTACCTGGTGTCTCACTGGGCTGACTGGTACCAGGTGTCTCATATATCTGACTGGTACCTGGTGTCTCATATATCTGACTGGTACCTGGTGTCTCATATATCTGACTGGTACCTGGTGTCTCACTGGTCTGACTGGTACCTGGTGTCTCACTGGTCTGACTGGTACCTGGTGTCTCACTGGGCTGACTGGTACCTGGTGTCTCACTGGGTTGACTGGTACCTGGTGTCTCACTGGGCTGACTGGTACCAGGTGTCTCATATATCTGACTGGTACCTGGTGTCTCATATATCTGACTGGTACCTGGTGTCTCATATATCTGACTGGTACCTGGTGTCTCACTGGTCTGACTGGTACCTGGTGTCTCATTGGTCTGACTGGTACCTGGTGTCTCACTGGGCTGACTGGTACCTGGTGTCTCACTGGGTTGACTGGTACCTGGTGTCTCACTGGGCTGACTGGTACCAGGTGTCTCATATATCTGACTGGTACCTGGTGTCTCATATATCTGACTGGTACCTGGTGTCTCATATATCTGACTGGTACCTGGTGTCTCACTGGTCTGACTGGTACCTGGTGTCTCACTGGTCTGACTGGTACCAGGTGTCTCACTGGGCTGACTGGTACCTGGTGTCTCACTGGGTTGACTGGTACCTGGTGTCTCACTGGGCTGACTGGTACCAGGTGTCTCATATATCTGACTGGTACCTGGTGTCTCATATATCTGACTGGTACCTGGTGTCTCATATATCTGACTGGTACCTGGTGTCTCACTGGTCTGACTGGTACCTGGTGTCTCACTGGTCTGACTGGTACCTGGTGTCTCACTGGGCTGACTGGTACCTGGTGTCTCACTGGGCTGACTGGTACCTGGTGTCTCACTGGGCTGACTGGTACCAGGTGTCTCACTATCTGACTGGTACCTGGTGTCTCACTGGTCTGACTGGTACCTGGTGTCTCACTGGTCTGACTGGTACCTGGTGTCTCACTGGTCTGACTGGTACCTGGTGTCTCACTGGGCTGACTGGTACCTGGTGTCTCACTGGGCTGACTGGTACCTGGTGTCTCACTGGGCTGACTGGTACCAGGTGTCTCACTGGTCTGACTGGTACCTGGTGTCTCACTGGGCTGACTGGTACCAGGTGTCTCATATATCTGACTGGTACCTGGTGTCTCATATATCTGACTGGTACTCTGGTGTCTCATATATGGTGTCTCATATATCTGACTGGTACCAGGTGTCTCATATATCTGACTGGTACCTGGTGTCTCACTGGTCTGACTGGTACCTGGTGTCTCACTGGGCTGACTGGTACCAGGTGTCTCATATATCTGACTGGTACCTGGTGTCTCATATATCTGACTGGTACCTGGTGTCTCACTGGGCTGACTGGTACCAGGTGTCTCATATATCTGACTGGTACCTGGTGTCTCATATATCTGACTGGTACCTGGTGTCTCATATATCTGACTGGTACCTGGTGTCTCATATATCTGACTGGTACCTGGTGTCTCACTGGGCTGACTGGTACCTGGTGTCTCACTGGTCTGACTGGTACCTGGTGTCTCACTGGGCTGACTGGTACCTGGTGTCTCACTGGGTTGACTGGTACCTGGTGTCTCACTGGGCTGACTGGTACCAGGTGTCTCATATATTTGACTGGTACCTGGTGTTTTACTGGTTTGACTGGTACCTGACTGGTACCTGGTGTCTCACTGGTCTGACTGGTACCTGGTGTCTCACTGGTCTGACTGGTACCTGGTGTCTCACTGGTCTGACTGGTACCTGGTGTCTCACTGGGCTGACTGGTACCTGATGTCTCACTGGGCTGACTGGTTTTGTCTGCTGATGAGTGGGCACAGTGCCCATTGCTCTGCCCCTCCTCTGGTCCAGGCCCGTCTCCAGGCCCGTCCTCCACATAAGCTCCACCAAAGGCTGCCTCGTATCCTGGGTCATAAGCCTCCTCTTTGATGGCCATCCTCTTTGCATCCTCTGTAGAAAAGAAACAAGGGTCATGCCTGATAACGTGATATTATGGGGAATACGTGACGGCCATGTCTGATAACGTGATATTATGGGGTGGAAATGTGAAGGTCATGTCTGATAACGTGATATTATGGGGGAAATATGTGACGGCCATGTCTGATAATGTGATATTATGGGGGAAATATGTGACGGCCATGTCTGATAACGTGATATTATGGGGTGGAAATGTGAAGGTCATGTCTGATAATGTGATATTATGGGGAAATATGTGTCGGCCATGTCTGATAACGTGATATTATGGGGGAAATATGTGACGGCCATGTCTGATAATGTGATATTATGGGGGAAATATGTGACGGCCATGTCTGATAACGTGATATTATGGGGTGGAAATGTGAAGGTCATGTCTGATAATGTGATATTATGGGGGAAATATGTGACGGCCATGTCTGTCTGATGATGTGATATTATGGGGAAATATGTGTCGGCCATGTCTGATAATGTGATATTATGGGGAAATATGTGTCGGCCATGTCTGATAATGTGATATTATGGGGAATACGTGACGGCCATGTCTGATAACGTGATATTATGGGGGAAATATGTGTCGGCCATGTCTGATAACGTGATATTATGGGGGAAATATGTGACGGCCATGTCTGATAACGTGATATTATGGGGTGGAAATGTGAAGGTCATGTCTGATAACGTGATATTATGGGGGAAATATGTGACGGCCATGTCTGATAATGTGATATTATGGGGGAAATATGTGACGGCCATGTCTGATAACGTGATATTATGGGGGAAATATGTGACGGCCATGTCTGATAACGTGATATTATGGGGAAATATGTGGGCCATGTCTGAAATATGTGTGACGGCCATGTCTGATAATGTGATATTATAGGGGAAATATGTGTCGGCCATGTCTGATAATGTGATATTATGGGGAATATGTGTCGGCCATGTCTGATAATGTATTATGGGGAATATTGACGGCCATGTCTGATAATGTGATATTATGGGGAATATGTGACGGCCATGTCTGATAATGTGATATTATGGGGAAATATGTGTCGGCCATGTCTGATAACGTGATATTATGGGGGAAATATGTGTCGGCCATGTCTGATAACGTGATATTATGGGGAAATATGTGTCGGCCATGTCTGATAATGTGATATTATGGGGGAAATATGTGACGGCCATGTCTGATAACGTGATATTATGGAATATGTGTCGGCCATGTCTGATAACGTGATATTATGGGGGAAATATGTGTCGGCCATGTCTGATAACGTGATATTATGGGGAAATATGTGTCGGCCATGTCTGATAATGTGATATTATGGGGAAATATGTGACGGCCATGTCTGATAACGTGATATTATGGGGGAAATATGTGTCGGCCATGTCTGATAACGTGATATTATGGGGAAATATGTGTCGGCCATGTCTGATAACGTGATATTATGGGGAAATATGTGTCGGCCATGTCTGATAATGTGATATTATGGGGAAATATGTGACGGCCATGTCTGATAACGTGATATTATGGGGAAATATGTGTCGGCCATGTCTGATAACGTGATATTATGGGGGAAATATGTGTCGGCCATGTCTGATAACGTGATATTATGGGGAAATATGTGTCGGCCATGTAACTGATATTATGTGATATTATGGGGGAAATATGTGTCGGCCATGTCTGATAACGTGATATTATGATTAAAATATGGGAAATATGTGTCGGCCATGTCTGATAACGTGATATTATGGGGAAATATGTCTGATAACGTGATATTATGGGGGAAATATGTGTCGGCCATGTCTGATAACGTGATATTATGGGGAAATATGTGTCGGCCATGTCTGATAACGTGATATTATGGGGAAATATGTGTCGGCCATGTCTGATAACGTGATATTATGGGGAAATATGTGACGTGTCTGATAACGTGATATTATGGGGAAATATGTGTCGGCCATGTCTGATAACGTGATATTATGGGGAAATATGTGTCGGCCATGTCTGATAACGTGATATTATGGGGAAATATGTGTCGGCCATGTCTGATAACGTGATATTATGGGGAAATATGTGTCGGCCATGTCTGATAATGATATTATGGGGAAATATGTGTCGGCCATGTCTGATGTCGGCCATGTCTGATAACGTGATATTATGGGGAAATATGTGTCGGCCATGTCTGATAACGTGATATTATGGGGAAATATGTGTCGGCCATGTCTGATAACGTGATATTATGGGGAAATATGTGTCGGCCATGTCTGATAACTGATAACGTGATATTATGGGGAAATATGTGTCGGCCATGTCTGATAACGTGATATTATGGGGAAATATGTGTCGGCCATGTCTGATAACGTGATATTATGGGGGAAATATGTGACGGCCATGTCTGATAACGTGATATTATGGGGAAATATGTATGTCTGATAACGTGATATTATGGGGAAATATGTGGCCATGTCTGATAACATGTCTGATAACGTGATATTATGGGGAAATATGTGATCGGCCATGTCTGATAACGTGATATTATGGGGGAAATATGTGACGGCCATGTCTGATAACGTGATATTATGGGGAAATATGTGATGGCCATGTCTGATAACGTGATATTATGGGGGAAATATGTGACGGCCATGTCTGATAACGTGATATTATGGGGGAAATATGTGTCGGCCATGTCTGATAACGTGATATTATGGGGAAATATGTGTCGGCCATGTCTGATAACGTGATATTATGGGGTGATATTATGGGGGAAATATGTGGGCCATGTCTGATAATGTGATATTATGGGGAAATATGTGACGGCCATGTCTGATAACGTGATATTATGGGGGAAATATGTGTCGGCCATGTCTGATAACGTGATATTATGGGGAAATATGTGACGGCCATGTCTGATAATGTGATATTATGGGGAAATATGTGACGGCCATGTCTGATAACATGATATTAGAGAGGAAATATGTGATGGCCATGTCTGATAACGTGATATTATGGGGGGCCAAATATGTGATGGCCATGTCTGATAACGTGATATTATGGGGTGGAAATGTGAAGGTCATGTCTGATAACGTGATATTATGGGGAAATATGTGACGGCCATGTCTGATAACGTGATATTATGGGGAATATGTGACGGCCATGTCTGATAACGTGATATTATGGGGAATATGTGACGGCCATGTCTGATAACGTGACATTATGGGGAATATGTGACGGCCATGTCTGATAACGTGATATTATGGGGAATATGTGACGGCCATGTCTGATAACGTGATATTATGGGGAAATATGTGTCGGCCATGTCTGATAATGTGATATTATGGGGAAATATGTGTCGGCCATGTCTGATAACATAACATGATATTATGGGGAAATATGTGTCGGCCATGTCTGATAATGTGATATTATGGGGGAAATATGTGACGGCCATGTCTGATAACGTGATATTATGGGGGAAATATGTGTCGGCCATGTCTGATAACGTGATATTATGGGGGAAATATGTGTCGGCCATGTCTGATAACGTGATATTATGGGGAAATATGTGTCGGCCATGTCTGATAATGTGATATTATGAGGGAAATATGTGGATATTATGGGGAAATATGTGACGAATATGTGACCATGTCTGATAACGTGATATTATGGGGGAAATATGTGTCGGCCATGTCTGATAACGTGATATTATGGGGGAAATATGTGTCGGCCATGTCTGATAACGTGATATTATGGGGAAATATGTGTCGGCCATGTCTGATAATGTGATATTATGGGGAAATATGTGACGGCCATGTCTGATAACGTGATATTATGGGGGAAATATGTGTCGGCCATGTCTGATAACGTGATATTATGGGGGAAATATGTGTCGGCCATGTCTGATAACGTGATATTATGGGGAAATATGTGTCGGCCATGTCTGATAATGTGATATTATGGGGGAAATATGTGACGGCCATGTCTGATAACGTGATATTATGGGGGAAACATGTGTCGGCCATGTCTGATAACGTGATATTATGGGGAAATATGTGACGGCCATGTCTGATAATGTGATATTATGGGGAAATATGTGACGGCCATGTCTGATAACATGATATTAGAGAGGAAATATGTGATGGCCATGTCTGATAACGTGATATTATGGGGGAAATATGTGACGGCCATGTCTGATAACGTGATATTTTGGGAGAAATATGCGTGGCCCATTAGTTTGTTACATCTTAATATCAAGCACCTGTGAACCTAACCAGGGACCTTAAATAGCCCACTGATTTTAACTAACCTATGTAACATTATATTAATAACAGGCACCAGTGAACCTAACCAGGAACCTTAAATAGCCCACTGATTAACTAACCTATATAAAATTATATTAATATCAAGCACCTGTGAACCTAGGGGACTTTGGACCTTAAATAGCCCACTGATTAACTAACCTATGTTACATTATATTAATAACAAGGACATGTGAACCTAACCAGGGACCTTAAATAGCCCAGTGATTAACTAACCTATGTAACATTAGATTAATAACAAACAACCGTGAACCTAACCAGGGACCTTAAATAGTCCACTGATTAGCTAACCTATGTAACATTATATTAATATCAAGCACACGTGAACCTAGGGGACCTGGGACCTTAAATAGCCCACTGATTAACTAACCTGTGCCTGGTGCGTAGCTCAACTCAAAACAGCTGGGCTTTTAATTAAAAAATAAAATAAAAAATATTTATTCATTTATTTGACATGGATATTGCAATTAAACATAGTACAAAACAAGTCTGTAACTGATGCTATGCAAAAATAGTTTATAGCTATTGCAAATTTTCAACTCCAGTCCATGGTTGGGCCTTTACACTACAACAATCAACCTCATACACAGAAGTGCTCTCTCCTACACACCCTGTGACGGCACAGATCACCCATACGTGACAGAATCAATTTTAACGTTATCACAAAGTGCTTTTACAAACACCCAACCTGAACCCAACAGAGCACTCATTAACATGTTGATACATAACGACTATGAAAAACTTCCTGATGTGGGTCGAATTTAGGAGGAAACCTAGACAGGAACCAAGCTTTGAGGCGTGGCCAGTCTTCTTCTGGCTGTGCTGCGTGCACTTATAATAGTCTAATCATTATTAAAAGGCATTTTTAAATTCAGAGAGTCTTATAAAGTTGTCTAGGTCAAGTACATGACTAGTCAGAGAAGGGACAGCCAGGAGAGTTGGTTTAGCAGATTTGAAGCCGAAACAGTCAGGTAGCATCAGCTGCTTGGCCTGCAACACGACAAGGGGGGGCTTGATAATTATCTAACCATAACCCAAATAACACAACAGTTGTGTTTGTGTAATTTATTTGAAAACACACTTGAGCACAATATAAGATAAATGCGCTAAACCTATATTTGTCGAAATGTTTAAAAACAAGCAAAAATGATCATTAGACATTTACAGTTAATGTTTCCAATATTTGTTTGTACAAATGAGTCAGAGTGACAGATACATTCATTATTCAAACCTTCTTGCCAGTCTGTGCATCAGTTTGTATGTAGTTGTAATCGTCATTTACTTTCTTTAGACACTCGTAGTGCTATCCTTCCTACCCTGGACTAGCTCGTACTATACCGGTCAGTACTATCCTTCCTACCCTGGACTAGCTCGTACTATACCGGTCAGTACTATCCTTCCTACCCTGGACTAGCTCGTACTATACCGGTCAGTACTATCCTTCCTACCCTGGACTAGCTCGTACTATACCGGTCAGTACTATCCTTCCTACCCTGGACTAGCTCGTACTATACCGGTCAGTACTATCCTTCCTACCCTGGACTAGCTCGTACTATACCGGTCAGTACTATCCTTCCTACCCTGGACTAGCTCGGTCACTATCCTTCCTACCCTGGACTAGCTCGTACTATACTGTCAGTACTATCCTTCCTACCCTGGACTAGCTCGTACTATACCGGTCAGTACTATCCTTCCTACCCTAAACCTCCCTGGACTAGCTCGTACTATACCGGTCAGTACTATCCTTCCTACCCTAAACCTCCCTGGACTAGCTCGTACTATACCGGTCAGTACTATCCTTCCTACCCTGGACTAGCTCGTACTATACTGGTCAGTACTATCCTTCCTACCCTGGACTAGCTTCCTACTGGATACTGGTCAGTACTATCCTTCCTACCCTAAACCTCCCTGGACTAGCTGGTACTATACCGGTCAGTACTATCCTTCCTACCCTAAACCTCCCTGGACTAGCTCGTACTATACCGGTCAGTACTATCCTTCCTACCCTAAACCTCCCTGGACTAGCTCGTACTATACCGGTCAGTACTATCCTTCCTACCCTGGACTAGCTCGTACTATACCGGTCAGTACTATCCTTCCTACCCTGGACTAGCTCGTACTATACTGGTCAGTACTATCCTTCCTACCCTAAACCTCCCTGGACTAGCTCGTACTATACCGGTCAGTACTATCCTTCCTACCCTAAACCTCCCTGGACTAGCTCGTACTATACCGGTCAGTACTATCCTTCCTACCCTGGACTAGCTCGTACTATACTGGTCTGTACTATCCTTCCTACCCTGGACTAGCTCGTACTATACCGGTCAGTACTATCCTTCCCACCCTAAACCTCCCTGGACTAGCTAGTACTATACCGGTCAGTACTATCCTTCCTACCCTGGACTAGCTCGTACTATACCGGTCAGTACTATCCTTCCCACCCTAAACCTCCCTGGACTAGCTAGTACTATACCGGTCTCTTTCAGTAAGGGAAGACGAGGAGGAGACAAGTTGTGGTATTGTTTTTCAGGATTCCACTCAGTGACCCTTCTAGCTATCTTAATTTAATGTTCTTACAAAAGTTGAACCATAACTATCTAAATGTGGATATATCTGCATAATAAAAAATTATTTACCCACTAGCAGTGTTTTCAAGCTGAGGCATCACAACCAATGTTGTTCACTTGCCAGGTCTATTCCACATTTAAATATTTACATTTGCATAATATTATAGGATTCACTAATTCTCTGACAAAATCTCTTGAACTGTTTGCTAGAGACACCAAACCAACTTTTTTTTACATTTTTAGGATATTGAATTGACTTTAAACATATAGTGCGACCAAATAACAATCATCTCTGCATTAATGTGTCACATATGTTATAATAATCTATGGTCATATAAAATGACCTCTGCAATTAATGTGGCATATGTTATAATGATCTATAATCCTTTAATAATCATTTCTGCAATTAATGTGTTAGTTGTTACAAACATCACAGTTTTAATAATGTCTGTTACAGACACTTCTGTTTTGAAAATACATGGACACTTAAAAACACACAAGTGGCACAGGCCAAACTATCTTTAAGAAATGTGGTTTAATTAATACATTACTATAAACATGGCTCATGCACTGACATGTACTGTTCTACAACACACACACACTCAAAACATGCTTAAAAGACCGGTCTCGAGACCAGCGTAGAAATTATCGCCCACAATTTTTCTAGCAAAATATCTAAGTATGACTTGTAGAGGCTGTATTTCCATTGGCTGTATTTCGTCCAGAGTCAGACTGTTTTTTTCTGATGAGGCTTATCCCGCCAATGGCTATCTACTTTTGAAGAAAAGCCCACCCCCAGCGTCGCTAGAGCGTGCACCCATTCACGTAAATACTTCAATCTTAAACATATGCTCGATCATGTCTGCACAATCTGCCATTATATTCGTTTTGCCTATATTCAGTACAGTGAGCACAAATAAATAATTTGTCCGAAAACACACAGCGGTTAGTAATTAAAATACATATATCATGTTGAAAAGCTACAGCCGACGTCCTTCCATGACTTTTCCTAAATACGTGCATTTTACCTTGTCCCGTTTTCAGAATTGCAAAATCACAAACCGAACAATATATAAAACTACTATTTACATGTTTTTTGATACCTAAACTGCCTTCCTGTTGCCAAAATCCAACGCCGCTGGGCGTTGGTACCCTAATTGCGGTACCCAGACACCGATCACACTTCACTGAGCCTATGATGGCAATGGTTGAATGGGCGATACACAGACAAATACTACGAGAACACATATAGACAATAGTCTGATTGGCTTGGTTGAACTATACAAAAAGAGGTACGTTCATAAAGAAATATGTTTCACTAAATACACAGAACGAATTCCGCCAAATACATACAGCCCCATTCATGTGTCATGCGCCTATTGCACTCAATAATTAATAACGAATGAACCACAGTGTATTCATATAGCCTACAAGAGACTTCAACAAAATATTGTTTTGTATCGAAATTAAACGAATATAAACAATAATTATTAATAGGCTTACTACAAATGGGCGATAAATGAAATTACTCATGCACACAGAAGGACGTGGGACATACATAAGTCCGGGGGGCATACGGCAGAAAGAGCATAAAACTGGAACGGTTATGGTCCGATCTTTATTAAACTGGACAGGTTTTGGTCTGATCTATTTGAACACGGTGCGCAGTTCAACCGGGTTAGTTTGCTGCTGTCTCATGTGCACTAGTAACAATAATGAACACTGTGCGCAATGCAACCGGTTCGTTTGCGTGTCCTGCTCAAGCAGACAAACAACTGAAGCTGCGTGCCTGTGGACGGATAAATAATTATAAATAGATTTGTTTATCGGCCAATCATGCGCAAATCATTTGATTGCAAGTCACTTGTGATCTAAAATGTGTTAGCATTTACTACATCAACATAGGACATACAGTTTGATGGATTTTCATTTATTCGATTTTTAGACATTTTTATATCATAGCCTGTGCATTTTAAAATCATGGTTTTATTTTCGTATTTTATGGTTACATAAGACAATAAATAGGCCTACATACTCTTTTAATAAAATGTAATTAATTTCATTCAGGATGACAACACAGTAGATGATCTGATGCTGTTGGTCAAGTGTTTTTTTACATTGGTCACTGTGCTTAAAACTGCTGAAGCCACCTTAAGCCAGCAAGGTCAGTATGAAAGAGAAGGTTTTATGGTTCACTCCTTAAAGATAACAGACCATGTGCAGGAGAAATTGCTAAAACCGACAATAAGACATTGTTGGTTGCACACAATGACCATGAACTCACTTCAGACCGGATCTGTGCATGAATAACAGCCTCCTGGGAGCATCTTATAAACTATGTACAAACCTGAGTTCGGGGCTCACAAGGTGAAAATACTAGACAGCTAACTGGGTCGAGGTCTGTGGACATGTGCGGACCCGTTTGGATGAAGCGTGCATGCAACATGTTGTAGTTGTGGATGTATGATCAAAACCTTATGAACTTGATTGAATTATATTAAACACAATTGTTAAATCTTATTCTCCATTTTTATCTTATGATCTGTAAATGTCAAATTGTTAAATGCACTTTCAGGATGCATTTCAGCAATACTAACAGTATTCATGTCACACTGGTTTCCAATGTAATGACATTTTAAAATAAATATGGAATACAAGTTGAGAAACGTTGGCTGAAACGATGTAAAAAATAACATTTGAGTGAAATATAAAAGTCCACGGGGCGCACTGTGCTAGGCAATGTAAAAGCAAACTGGCTAGCTTTCTTCAGTGTCATGAATATTAAAGAGTGAGTAGGCCTATACCTTATTTACAGGAAAAAGGTGGAGCTATATTAAATCATACAACGCGTTTATGTAACAGGTGCAGTCGTTGAACAATCACGTTTTGAGCACATGAATTGTGACCCATTTGGCGTTCCATAAGGGTGTCGCTCTCAACATCTCTGAACGTCCATATTTTCTGCTTGTTCGTCCGACACATTTTTGCGCATGAATCTACTCGACCCGTTCCTGAAAATGTCAGAGGAACAGGACAAGTGTCTCTCGGACGCGCCAAGCCCGAGCATGTCGGAGGACAGACTGCCGCTGGGCCCCGACGGTCCCCTGGGCGAATTCAAGAAGAACGACGACAAGTTCCCCGTTTGCATCCGCGACGCGGTGTCCCAGGAGCTCAAAGGCTACGACTGGACCCTGGTGCCCATGCCGGTCCGGGTGAACGGATCTAGTAAGAACGTGCCGCACGTCAAGAGACCGATGAACGCGTTTATGGTTTGGGCGCAGGCTGCCCGGAGTAAAGTTGCGGACCAGTACCCGCATCTCCATAACGGCGTGCTCTTCAAAATTCTGGGCAAAATGTGGAGGTGAGTACCACTCAGTGGCGGCTCCAGAGATTTTCTGTTGCAGGTGCTATGCTCAACACTTAAGAGAAGGTGCTTCAATTTTGGGGTGTTTCATTATGTAGGTCGCATTGGACCACCCTTGGAAGATACATATAATAATATTAAAGTATTCAACTCAAGGGCTATAGATAAAACATACAGCCTACGCCTGCCAATGTTAACCTCTATAAATAATATTTCACACAATTCTGTCACAGTCGAGCCAATACAATGGAGCAGCAACAGAATGCTGCACGCTTTGGCCTAAAATGCTCAGATCACGAAATCACACAGCCAGTTACCAACACGAGTCTAATGATGAATCAGCAGTGTTTCTATTATTGGAGCATCATAAATGTAACTAAAGCCAATATTTGTGCTTCAACCACCAAATTAAATACATTTGTAATAACCAACACAGGGGGAAATAAAGGACTTATTTGAGTATAGGTTAAAAAATAGTTTAAAACATGATGGATTATTATTAGTCGCTGAGAGTGCATGTCCTATGAAAAAGGACTGCCTTGAAATAAATACATGGGCAATTGTGAAATACAAGTCCCTCGAAATAAATAAATGTTGTCTTATGGAAAATTTGAAATGAAACCTATTTCTTTACATATGAAGTGATTTATACATTTATATTTACATGCATTTATGTAATTATTAAATTATTTCATAGATATATTTATTATTTCATAGCAGTATTTATCTATTTAATATTGACGCAAAACTTGGAGTAAGAAATGTTGTTTTTCTAACATTTTTGTTCGTCTTTGACAAGGTTAAATAATATCCAAAACCTACTCCGTAGTTTGTGGTTTAAAATGTATGTGTTAAGGATGAAAATGAAAACACCCCCGCTTAGCAAATGGTGTCATCCTCTCCTCTCTACCCTATGTCTCTACCTGCCCTGCTCAGCACGAACGGCATCCAGCGTGAAACACACGCAGTGACAACCCGTTATGTAGTGTTGTCAATCAACTAAGTTGCTCCAAAGCTGTGTCACACCTTTTACCATATCGGTGAGTACTGGAGTCAGTATCCTGAATCACCATGGTACACCTATAATAAGTGTTTATTTTCGGACTATTTAAGTCCAGTGTGTCGCCACCGCTGTGGAGTAGCACAGGACCTGGGTGGGTGACTCGTCCATAGTCATAAACGGAGAGAAGTAACGTCGGTTATAATGTTCTTCTGCAAGACGCATGCAGTTCTGTTTATTAACTGCTAGAGCGTGAAAGAAAAACAGCAGCGCGACAAATAAACCTGCGTACCTGTTTAGTGCGGACACACATGTGTAGTGCGTACCAGCCCAGATAGCATACTGTTATCGGTCCGCCAGCTATATAAGAGCGGCATGCCGCCAGTCGTTTTGTTACAAGCGGTCCACTACCAACTTCATGAAGCTTTACCCCAGATCATGCATGAATCACACTTAGGGTATTTTAATATGATATATGTGTACGCGTACGAACGACCCTGATATGAAGGAAGCCCAGATGGTATGAAGGAAGCCCAGTTTCTACCTGCGGGACCCTGTCGTGTAAAAAGCAAATTTCGTTTCAATTCCAATCGGCTTTAAACTTAACAATCGGATTTACAGATGAATTAAAACACAATAAATATATATTCATATCAACCCGTTAATTGGTATCATTTAAAACAGAATAAATAGATATTCATATCAACCCGTTAATTGGTATCATTTAAAACACAATAAATATATATTCATATCAACCCGTTTATTGGTGTCATTTAAAACAGAATAAATATATATTCATATCAACCCGTTTACTGGTATCATTTAAGATGTTACATCCGGGTATGTGACTGTATACACTACATAATCATATCAACCCGTTTACCGGATTATTTAAAACATTAAATCTCAGTATGTAACTGATGTGCACATTTCTCATTACAGTCCTTCATTTATGTCATGTATTAAGATAAAAAACACATCTTAAATAATCGAAATTATAGCACTGGTATGAAGGAAGCCCAGTTTCTACCTGCGGGACCCTGTCGTGTAAAAAGCAAATTTCGTTTCAATTCCAATCGGCTTTAAACTTAACAATCGGATTTACAGATGAATTAAAACACAATAAATATATATTCATATCAACCCGTTAATTTGTCAGTCACACACAGTCACACACAGTCACACACAGTCACACACAGTCTCACACAGTCTCACACAGTCACACACAGTCACACACAGTCACACACAGTCACACACAGTCACACACAGTCACACACAGTCACACACAGTCACACACAGTCACACACAGTCACACAGTCACTCAGTCACACAGTCACACACACACACAGTCACACAGTCACACACACACTTACACTCTTATGCATGCACACTTTGCCACCACGACACTTGTGTACCCTTAAAGAATAAAAAGAGACACATGTCGTACAACAGACTCACTCTACAACCATTTACACAATTACAGGCCTGGAAAAAAACACCTAAAGCCTGGGACAGAGGAGAATATGATCCCAGTGGATAAATACATTAAAAAAGATATCTTAATGTTTCAGGTCACTTCGGGACTGCTCCGTCTACCTCCTCTGCCACTGCTCTGCCGCAGCTTCCTTCCTGCTGAGAGGTCATTCACCAGGGGACTAAATGCTGTCACCCTGCCCGGCTGTGTGTGTGTGTGTGTCTGTGTGTGTCTGTTTGTATTGAGATGTATACGTGGAGACAGCATGTGTATGAATTCCAATGTACTCCTTTAAGCACCTAGGCTGCAGTGCTTCCATGATTGAATGCACTTTTATAAAGAAGAATAACTTTATTCTAACCAAATATTCAGATTCTAATCCACCCACCCAGTGGAGATCCAGGATTAACAGGAAAAATCCTATCAGGTGGTTGGGGGGGGGTACATATTCACACCTCATTATGTCTTGTAACTAGTATATTCACAACTGGCACCAGATCACTTTTATTACAGTATTTTAGTATTTAAGGTTGCATATACTGCCCATATTCTCACTTCATTGTGTATATTTTGGAGCCATGTATGTTCTGTACATTGTTGTAATCCTGTTTTTACTTTTTTTTTTTTCATTCTAACTACGTAGTTGATGCTTGCCATGTCACAAGAATTTCATTGTGCACTTTGATGCAAGTCACTCTCTGTACACATGACAATAAAACTTTGAATCTTGAGTCATACTATTGATCTCCTTCATTCAGCCTTGAGAGATGTCATGTATTACTGTATAGTAAATGCCCTGTATATGGCGGCATCGTACAAGGAATGAATCGTCCGAATGTGAACCTGATTGGATGTTCTTTAAAAGATCCATGCATGCAGGGAGCCAAAGGAGACAGGACAGAAACTTGATTCTTTTAGTTAATTTTATTGTGTCAGAAATTGAACAGAGTCAGTCACTTGAATTAATTATTTATCAATTATTATCATATCAATTAATATAAATGTATATGCTAACCCATACCCAGTGGAAATCCAGGGTTAACAGGGAACATATAGAAATATCCTATCAGGTGGTCTGTAGTATTGACGGTTCCCCACATCATGACTACGTATGAATACATTGACTTATTATCCATGCAGCTATAGATTATACATTTCAGAAGGGTTAACATTGCATTACTTTGTACAGAGTTAACTGTACCATGTTTGTACAACTTTAAACCACTCCAGTTAATATCATTATACAGTGAATAAGTGAAACATTCATAACAACACTGATAATAGCAGTACTGTTTATTTTCCAATCGATAAGGGCAGATTAAAATAACGGAGCATGTCCAGACACATGTCTATTTTGTTTGCCTGAGCATTAGTTACGTGGGATATGAACAGGGAACGGTCAAAGTGGATTGTTGGAATGACCAAATCAAAACTGTCATTCACAAAACCAGCCCAGTTATGATATTCACTCTAGGCAGGCATATATATGTTGTACAGGGACAGAAACGTAATTCCATTTGGTCATTTTATTGTGGGAGATAATATCGAACTGCTGACCGCGCGTCGCCCTCTTGTGGCTGCTCGCAGCATGTTCAACAACAGTGAAATCGTGGATCCCAGGGTGATGTTACACCTCAGTAACATCACTCCCGGATCCACGTTTTCGCTGTTGTTGAACATGCTGCAAGCAGCCACAAGAGGGCCAAAATGACTATTCTCCAGAAACTCAAAGCGTGCCTCAAACTTTAACAAATCATTGTACAAGGCTTAATAAAGGCTCATTGTTAATAATGTACACATGCCCTGACAATTTTAAACGTTTTTGGAGATCGCTATACTGATCATCGTATTATGTGTTTATTGTGGATGGTCAATTGAGTTTCATTCGATGCTGAATGGCCATATAGAGCATTATTAGTAGTATTATTATTATCATCGCCACACACAGTAGTATATTAACTGTCAATTAATTCAAATTAAAAATGTTCCTTCCATTCAAAATGATTTTACTTCATGCAAATGCATGTTTCGCAGTTTTAACTTATACAAATGATGTTGTTAAAATGAGCAACCGCCTGCCATGGGAGAAATAGGAGCAAGACAGAAACGTAAATCCATTTGGTCATTTTATTGTAGGAGATATTATCAAACCGAAACTAATTTAATATCCAATATTATTTTAATTCCATAAATACATTGACTTAATATCCAGCTATAGATTAAACATTTCAGAGCGTGTTGCTGCATGGTTGCTTAGTTGGATGAGGGCAAACAGATCCTGATTAATTTTTTCACAGGCACAGAGTTTCCACCCACACTTTGTGTACAGGGTGGTGGGTGATATTATATAAATAGTTTTGCCCTGTTTAAAACTTTAGTTTAATGTACTCCCCACCACGCTTCTTTTGTGTGCGGCAGTGTCCTGTATAACTGCATGTGTGTATAATGCCCAGCAGGTGGCGGGCAACTTGTGCTGGTGCTGGTGGTGGCTGACAGCGCGTCGCCCTCTTGTGGCTGCTTGCAGCATGTTCAACAACAGTGAAATCGTGGATCCCAGAGTGATGTTACAGCTCAGTAACCAATGCCAAAATGACTCTTGAGATCCACGATTCTCCAGAAACTGAAAGCATGCCTCAAACTTTAACAAATCATCGTAAAAACTGTATAAACGGATAGTAAGTTGTATAAAACTGAAACTAATTTTAATATTATTCCATAAATACATTATTATCCAGCTATAGATTATTTCAGAACGTGTTGCTGGTTGTTAAAAGATAGTTGATGAGAAAGATGTTTTACATTGGCAAGTCTTTTACCCACCCTGCCAACAATACTCTTGAAATTGTCTTTTGTTCCTACCCTTAGATGAACTGTCAAATCAAATTGAGACCTTTTTTGTATTAACCAAAAACAACAAACAAGTATTTATTTTTAGAAATTACAATTTATTTCAAAACTACTTAAGTGCAACAAAACAATAAAATGGAAACAATGTATAAGATGCATACAATAAATCGTGTAAAGTGTATACAATGTATAAAATGAAATGCACAATGTATGTAATAAGTATTTATAAATAAAATATAAGTAAAACAATGTATAACATAATAAAGTGTGTAAAGTGTAAGTCTGGCATGTTCAAAATGTATAAAATGTTTCCATAATTAGTCGTCCAGCCATTCCGCATCGGCTGCTTCCCCTTTGAAGGACTTGCGGTTAACACCGTAATCATATGTGACTTCTTCATCGCACTTAATATCTTCGTTGGCGATAAAGAAAATGACATCTGATTCAACCTCATTGATTGTCAAAGTCTTCATGTTTGACTAACGCGCATGTCAGTGAGCTGGTGCTTCTTGGGGATTATACGAAGGTAATTCAAGAGTAATTCAAGTTATTCTAGTCATTCAGAGTATCAACATTGCAGGAATAAAATACATTTCAAATGATTAATGATTATTTAAATTATAAGTGTGTAACCCGGTTGAAATATATTAATGTATATAAGATATATTATTATACGTCTGAAAGTTGTGTTCCGTTCTGTGAATTAGCCAATCGGATGTGTAGTTCAGAGGTCACAATGAAGTACCGGAAAACGCGTGGGCTAGTAGTAGCCTAGCCGAGAAGAAAAAGGTTACACCTGCTTTGGGTCACCGGAGTGAGAGCGGCGTGAGAGCAGAGTGAGACCGGCGCGGAGGGGACTGACTGACACTGAGATAGACAGAATTACATCTGCTTACCTGATTTCACTTCCTGTCTCTATCGGTGACAACGCTTAACAACCGCTGCCATGGGAGAAATGGAGGAGCTGCGAAAAGAGGCAGAAAACCTGAAAGATCAGATCACAGAGGCTCGTAAAGTTGTGCAGGATGCCACCATGCAGGAAGTGGCTGCGGGGACATCTGCAGTTGGACGTGTCCAGTTAAAGACCAGGAAGACGCTGAGGGGTCACCTGGCCAAGATTTACGCCATACACTGGGGCGCCGATACCAATTGTAGCAAGTTGTGTGTTAGTGCCTCTCAGGATGGAAAGCTTATCGTGTGGGACACTTTGACCACAAACAAGGTGAACGCCATCCCTCTGAAGTCGTCGTGGGTGGTGACGTGTGCCTACGCGCCCTCTGGGAACATGGTGGCGTGCGGAGGCCTGGACAAGATGTGCTCCATCTACAACCTCAAGGGCAAGGACGGCAATGTCAAGGTCATGCGTGAGCTGGCAGCGCACACAGGTTATCTGTCCTGCTGTCGTTTCCTTAGCGACGGTGAGATCATCACTAGCTCCGGAGACTGCACCTGTGTCCTGTGGGACATTGAGACAGGGACTCAGAAGACAATTTTCGCGGGTCACATGGGAGACTGCATGTCCCTGGCCGTGTCCCCGGACTTTAAGACGTTCATCTCGGGGGCCTGCGACTTCACGGCCAAACTCTGGGACATCCGGGACGGCACCTGCCGACAGACGTTCAGCGGCCACGAGAGTGACATCAACGCCATCGGGTTCTTCCCGAACGGCGATGCGGTCATTACGGGTTCGGACGACGCCACCTGTAAGCTGTACGACCTGAGGGCGGACCAGGAGCTAGTCACCTACCAGGACTCGAGCATCATGTGCGGCGTCACCTCCCTGGCCCCGTCCCTCTCCGGCCGGCTGATACTAGCCGGATACGACGACTTCAACGTAAACATCTGGGACTCGCTGAAAGGCGAGAGAGTGGGAGTGCTGGCCGGTCACGACAACCGGGTGAGTTGCATCGGAGTCTCCTCGGACGGAATGGCGTGCTGCACAGGATCCTGGGACAGCTTCCTGAAGATATGGAACTGACCCCGTCTCCCGTCAGAATTAACGAGTGGGTGGAGAGAGGATGGATGGAGAATATCTTGAACATCTGCCACGGGATGGGGGATTGTTGAACTGGGTGGTGGGGACTTAGAAACATCATAACAGAGTCTACTGTTTGTGCCAAGTCCTATTCGATTGGATAGGATTGTGATGTGAAAGGCTATCCTCTCTTCCTACACTCTACTTCTTTCTAGCTCGAATTATGGATGGTTAGGGCGAGTGCGAATTTTCTCAAAATAATTTTGGTTTTGTCAATGAGTTATGTTCTGTTGATGTTCAAACTGAATTCTAGCGTTATAATTTTTTCTCCAAAATTTTAAAGGATTTCATATGTCGTTAAGCAGTTGCCAAATGAAAGCGGTGGGGATTTGGATGAAACAAGATATCGAATCACAAAATGAATGACCACAGATAGCCTGTGTGGGTTTTTCGAATTACTCGATTGTTACATGATTTTATATTTCAGGCGAGACCAAATGTGGGGAACTTCTGTTTAGATGTGTTCGGTTAGCTATCCCTTGTTAGTTTTTTTATGGTAACGGTAGAATAAATTGTAAAAACATATTTGTATATCAGCGTGCTGAGCAATATTTACAATATAATACCGAAGAATTGGGGCCTAATCTACTGGGCATGCTCCCATAAAAGCATAAGCGTGTTCAGTAAACGATTAGATACAGTTGGGCAGATGGATAGAAATTATGGAACTTATGGATAACAGAGCACAAACAAGATCACAATGTTCCAGATTTGTTATAGAGCACTAAGGGTTGAAATCTTGTCTGGATTGCTTGAGTAAAAAATATATATTAGTCTTCTTATATATATTAATGAGTGCACATGAGACAGCAGTGCTTAATCCGTTACATATATCCAGTTTCATGTAGACCAGACCAAAACGCATCCAGTTTTATATAGACCAGACCAAAACGGATCCAGTTTCATATAGACCAGACCAAAACGGTGTCCAATATAGATCGGACCAAAAAAACGAGATCAGAACAAAACGCGTCCGGTTTCTGAAAACGGGACAAGGTAAAATGCACGTATTTAGGAAAAGTCATGGAAGAACGAGGCTGTAGCTTTTCAACATTATATATTTATTTTAATTACTAACTGCAACGCCCGCGGGCATGGGCTGTTGGCGCTTCTAGTGTTAACACGCTGACATATAGCGCACCGCGCATTGCATGTTGATACGTAGCTGAAAAAACGCCATAGATCTGCATCTAATAGAACGTGCACTGGAGCGCTATTCTACGATATTTCCGAAAAAGTGAACCGTGGAGACATTTTAATAGTCCACGATTAAATATCGTCATATCGCACAGCCCTACGTCACAGTGGTATCAGTAATCCTATTGGTTAACCGGTGTAGGAGTTCCAAGATCGACATAGTAAGTCTAGACTGCCATAACTACGGAAGTAATGCACAGGCTATGGCGTTTAAATTTAAAAAAATCGAATAAATGAAAATCCATCAAACTGTATGTCCTATTTTGATGTATTGCTAAAACAAACTGGCAAACTGCTAAAAAATAATAATTTTCAGTGAAAAATAAATAAACAAAAGTGTTACTTTCTACAGCTTTAGTAAGGCCAGCACGTGTTATTATGTCTGTTAGATAATTTGGGGTGATTGGATTAATATTTGCAACAAATGCCGATTTAAATATATATATATACAGAACAAAGAGCCAAATGAGCTCACTAAAGAGTCGAAATGCCCATCACTAGTAACCCGGAAACCAGATTAACTATATCTATTTCTCGAGGGATACCATGATGAGGAACATCAACCTTGTCTTGCTATATAAATTAAGCTTGACAGCTCGGTTAATTTGTGTCGCCAGAGGCGGCACCGGTTGGGACGCGTCTAAGCGAACACTATAAAACCCGGTTGCATGACTAGCACGTGGCCCTGAGTTTGCGAGGGCGCGTTCCAGCCGTCACCTTTTGCGTGGTTTTGGTGTCATCTAGTGGCAGCTTGTGACTGTGGACTGTGTGTGTGCTCTATTGAACACACAAATGAAATAGCAAAATACTAATGCAACACGAACATGGGGAAACTACACAATTACATTTTTCTAAACAAGTCACCCATTCTGAACTCTCCCCTCTTACAGACGGCTATGGTCTATCAAGGCCAAAACCTTCCCCACAGCGGTGAGTCTAAGGAATATGCCTCTTGTACTAGACAGTCCTTAGCAGCCCTGCCCCCCCCACCCACAGTGGACGTCTTGCACTATAACTAGCCGTTGCCCTCCTTTTGAACTACTGTAGGCCTATATATATAACTAGATATTGCTCTTTTTGCACAATTTGTCACTTGAGCCGGGACACTGATCCTTTGCACAATTCAGATACATACTACATATTCAATAATGACCCAGTACATATGTCTACTAGGCAGGGTCTCTTGACTGTTCGTGTTGTGTGTTTTTGCTCTTTTTGCACCGTTTTGTGAACATCTTAAAATGTGTGTTCCAAATGCAGCAACTAGTGGTCAGAAAAAAATCCTTGTGTGTAAACAGACAAATAAATAATAATAAACCTGATTCTGATCTTTGATCTATTTATATTTACTGTCCTCATTATTTTGTGTTTGATCGCACAGAGAAGTGCTTCTGTCCACCAGATGGGGCTCCAGCCACAGCCAATACGATACTGGGGTATCCAAAGGGCACATATACTTTCTGGTCAGTTATACTAAAAATAACTGACCAGAAAGTCAAGCACGTGAACAAATAAAAAGCCT
>CM055737.1:23303340-23334724 GCA_029465975.1 Dallia pectoralis | reverse complement strand
AGGTATTCATTTACATTACAGGGTATTCCATTTACATTACAGGGTATTCCATTTACATTACAGAATTGTTCCATTCACGTACAGGGTATTCATTTACATTACAGGGTATTCCATTCACATTACAGGGTATTCCATTCACATTGCAAATTGTTCCATTCACATTACAGGCTATTCCTTTACATTACAGGGTATTCCACTTACATTACAGGAATTCCATTTACATTACAAGGTATTCCACTTACATTACAGGGTATTCCATTTACATTACAGGGTATTCCGCTACGTACAGGGATTCCATTTTACATTACAGGAATTCCATTGTATTACAGGGTGGTCTCCATTTACATTACAGGCATTCCATTTTACATTACAGGGCATTCCATTTACATTACAGGGTATTCCATTCACATTACAGGAATTCCATTTACATTACAGGGTATTCCATTTTACATTACATGGTATTCCACATACATTGCAGGATATTCCATTTTACATTACAGGATATTCCATTTACATTACAGGGTATTCCCACTTACATTACAGGGAATTCCATTTACATTACAGGGTATTCAATTTACATTACAGAGTATTCCATTTACATTACAGGGTATTCCATTCACATTACAGGGTATTCCACTTACATTACAGGGAATTCCATTTACATTACAGGGTTATTCCATTTACATTACAGGGTATTCCATTTACATTACAGGGTTTTACATTACATGGTATTCCATTCACATTACAGGGTTTCCATTCACATTACAAGGTATTCCATTCACATTACAGGGTATTCCATTTACATTACAGGAATTATTCCATTACAGGGTATTCCATTTACATTACAGGGTATTCCATTTACATTACAGGGTATTCCATTTACATTACAGGGTATTCCATTCACATACAGGGTGTTCCATTTACATTACAAGGATTATTTCAAATTTACATTACAGGGTGTTCATTTGCATTGCAGGGTATTCCATTTTACATTACAGGGTATTCATTTACATTCTGAGGTCATTCAATTCACATTGCAGGGGTGTTCATTTACATTAGGATTATTCCATTCACATTACAGAATTATTCCATTCACATTACAGGATTATTCCATTCACATTACAGGGTATTCCATTTACATTACAGGGTATTCCATTCACATTACAGGGTATTCCATTTACATTACAGGGTATTCCATTTATTCACATTACAGGGTATTCCATTCACATTACAGGGTATTCCATTCATTACAGGGCATTCCATTTACATTACAGGGTATTCCATTCACATGGTACAAGGTATTCCATTCACATTACAGGGTATTCCATTACATTACAGATTCCACTTACATTACATTTACATTTACAGGGTATTCCACTTACATTACAGGAATTCCATTTACATTACAGGGTATTCCATTTACATTACAGGGTATTCCATTTACATTACAGGGTATTCCATTTACATTACAGGGTATTCCATTCACATTACAGGAATTCCATTTACATTACAGGGTATTCCATTTACATTACATGGTATTCCACATACATTGCAGGATATTCCATTTACATTACAGGATATTCCATTTACATTACAGGGTTTCCACTTACATTACAGGGAATTCCATTTTACATTACAGGGTATTCAATTTACATTACAGGGTATTCCATTTACATTACAGAATTATTCCATTCACATTACAGGGTATTCCACTTACATTACAGGGAATTCATTTACATTACAGGGTATTCCATTTACATTACAGGGTATTCCATTTACATTACAGGGTTTTACATTACATGGTATTCCATTCGCATTACAGGGTATTCCATTCACATTACAAGGTATTCCATTCACATTACAGTTATTCCATTTACATTACAGGGCATTCCATTTACATTACAGGGTATTCCATTTACATTACAGGGTATTCCATTTACATTACAGGCTATTCCTTTTTACATTACAGGGTATTCCCACATACATTGCAGGGTATTCCATTTACATTACAGGATATTGCATTTACATTACAGGGTTATTCCACTTACATTACAGGGAATTCCATTTACATTACAGGGTATTCCACTTACATTACAGGGTATTCCATTTACATTACAGGGTATTCCACTTACATTACAGGGAATTCCATTTACATTACAGGGTATTCATTTACATTACAGGGTTATTCCATTTTACATTACAGGGTATTCCATTTACATTACAGGGCATTCCATTCACATTACAGGGAATTCCATTTACATTACAGGGTATTCCATTTACATTACATGGTATTCCACATACATTGCAGGATATTCCATTTACATTACAGGATATTCCATTTACATTACAGGGTATTCCACTTACATTACAGGGAATTCATTTACATTACAGGGTATTCAATTTACATTACAGGGTATTCCATTTACATTACAGGGTATTCCATTCACATTACAGGGTATTCCACTTACATTACAGGGATTCCATTTACATTACAGGGTGTTCCATTTACATTACAGGGTATTCCATTTACATTACAGGGTTTACATTACATGGTATTCCATTCGCATTACAGGGTATTCCATTCACATTACAAGGTATTCCATTCACATTACAGGTATTCCATTTACATTACAGGGTATTCCATTTACATTACAGGGTATTCCATTTACATTACAGGGTATTCCATTTACATTACAGGGTATTCCATTTACATTACAGGGTATTCCATTCATTACAGGGTATTCCATTTTACATTACAGGGTATTCCATTCACATTACAGGGTATTCCATTCACATTACAGGGTATTCCATTCACATTACAGGGTATTCCATTTACATTGACAGGGTATTCCATTTACATTACAGGGTATTCCATTTACATTACAGGGTATTCCATTTACATTACATGGTATTCCATTCGCATTACAGGGTATTCCATTCACATTACAAGGTATTCCATTCACATTACAGGGTATTCCATTTACATTACAGGGTATTCCATTTACATTACAGGGTATTCCATTCACATTACAGGGTATTCCATTTACATTACAGGGTTATTCCATTTACATTACAGGGTATTCCATTTACATTACAGGGTATTCCATTTACATTACAGGGTATTCTACATACATTACAGGGTATTGACACTTGCATAGTCTGATTCCATGTTTATACCCTGGATCCATGTTCTTCCTGTTTGAACCTGTGTTCCAATACCAAGTGACCTGGCCCAACACAAGGCATTATTCCACAGCAATTTGACCCGTTGGCACTGAGGCATTTCTGCAACCTCAGAAGTTGTGGGCGGAGCCATGAGTTAGCAACAGTAGAGTGAGTGCTGATGGGTGTGGGTGGAGCCAGAATCACAGCATGTAGATTTGTCTGAGTGCATCGGTCGTGACTTTTCTCGTAATGATCATGGTGTAGGAGTATATGAGCATGTGTGTGTGAATGTGTGTGTGTGTGTGTGTGCTTATAAACACTGCATTTACAGTATTCAGAAAGAAAATGTGAGAAGGAATGGTTTTGGTTTTGCATTGGTTCTAGTAATGAAGCCTTATATTGTGCTGATGTACTAAAAATTACAATTAACATTTTGGAGAACATTCAAAAAGTCCTAATGGCGTAATAAAACACCAAGAAAATAAAATTTCCCTAGATGTGCAGAGAAACCAGAGAACTACCCACACCGTTTACAGAAAGTTGTTGAAAGGTGTACACACACACACACACACGTAGTACACAAATCTTTATGTGCTGGCTGGATATACACTCACGTTGGTATGGGTGTAAGAGCGTTGTAAAGAAATGAGAGAAAAAGAGAATGAGAGCCAGCCTGGGAGAGTTTTTGAAGTCCCTCTTCAATTTGCATGTCTAATGAAGCTGAGCGAGAGTTAATAGTGGGTGTAATGACTTCTGACTGGCTGCGCTCTGACTGGGAGGCCAGAGAGAGCAGGGATGGATATCGGACTGGGGCAGGGGGTAGCTGGAAGGGGCAAAGGGACAGGGAGACCTGGGCAGGGGACAGAGAGAGCAGGGCTGGATATCGGGCTGTGGCAGGGGGACAGGGGACCTGGGCAGGGCAAAGCTGCAATGGAATGTGGGTGAACACATCAGAAAGCTTCTCCCTGTCCCCCTGCACTATTTATCTTGTGTATCTTATGAATGCCATTTATTTCCCTGGTCTGACAAACGTGCAGTCATTCATGGTTCTGTAGGCCTACAGAACATTAGCAGAACTGGCGTTTTGCATTGTCATTGCCACAGTTGTTCGGGTTTGTTAAAAGACAGAACCGAGGCTGCCCTCGGCGAGATAAAAAAAGATTTCTCCGCGCTGCCGTCACACTCGCACACCTTATCTCAGCACAAGCAACCTTCGTGAAACAATTCCTTTTTTCTCCCGAAATGGCAGTAGACAAGCCTTCATCTTCTCATAATGTGCTCTAATTTATTGTTCTGTGCATAGCCTGTCCTGTCGACGGAGAATTAATCTGAAATTGAACTGATGGCAGGTCTGTTCTTGCAATTATGGCTACAAGTTTCAGTCTTTTCAGCCATTGTATTGTTTTTATTGCCTAAGGCACCCATGCATGTAAATTTAAACTGACATGATATAATTGTACCGTGCACACACACAAACACACACACACACCTCCAAAGGCCCCTTCAGAATTAGTCTAATTGGATGGGTTGCCCAGATACATGTCTTAGTGAGATGGTTGGACAGTCTGGTCTCTGATGTATTCAAATGTTCCCTGAAAGGTTAATACAGTACCCTCCTACTCCAGGGGAACCCGTGGACTGGAGTTCTCCTTGAGGCTGCTGTACATTTGCTTTGCCTTTCCTTTCCTCTTAAGTCTGATCTGAAACAAATGCTACACAGCATGACATGCGCGCGTGTAATTTCCTCAAGGTTTGACAAGGTTTTTATTCTGCTCACATCAGACTTCATTCCTCCAAAACGACATTGATTGACCCCCCACACCCACCCACACACACACACAAAACAGATCACTATCCACAAGATAATTCATAGCGTTGTCGTGGTTTCTGCAGAAATCCTTTAGTTCTGTAACGGACAGGCTCATGTGAAGTTCCTGTGTCGTGCTTTCTCTGACAGTTTTTTTGGCGTTCGGTACAGAGAGCTGGATTGGCATCTCACCACACTGTGGCCCTGGTGCCAACACTTCTGTTGGGTATTGGAGCCCTCACCCATCCCACCCACCCCCTCACACTGATGATGGCCACAGATGTAGCGTTGCTGGCCAGCAAGGCTCCTCCAGGTGTTGCTTCATAGCTGGCTGTCACTCTGAGACGATTCCATCTGCCACACCGGTCCGGCACAAACCACTCTCCTCTCCTCTCACCTCGTTTTCTTCTTTCTTCCCTTCTTCCACCTCTCCCTCTCTCACGCTCCCTCACTCAGTCACTCGCTCACTCGGGTCAGACATTTTTAAATACTTCTCTCGTCTAGGATATACGTATCATGTCATATTAAAACAGGTTTACCAGTTTAGTCTCATCCGTATAGTCTAACCAGTTTAGTCTCACCAGTATAGTCTAACCAGTTTAGTCTCACCAGTATAGTCTAACCAGTTTAGTCTCATCAGTATAGTCTAACCAGTTTAGTCTCATCAGTATAGTCTAACCAGTTTAGTCTCATCAGTATAGTCTAACCAGTTTAGTCTCATCAGTATAGTCTAACCAGTTTAGTCTCATCAGTATAGTCTAACCAGTTTAATCTCACCAGTATAGTCTAACCAGTTTACTGTCATCAGTATAGTCTAACTAGTTTAGTCTAACCAGTTTAGTCTCACCAGTTTAGTCTCATCAGTATAGTCTAACTAGTTTAGTCTAACCAGTTTAGTCTCACCAGTTTAGTCTCACCAGTATAGTCTAACCAGTTTAGTCTCACCAGTTTAGTCTAACCAGTTTAGACTCATCAGTATAGTCTAACCAGTTTAATCTCATCAGTATAGTCTAACCAGTTTACTGTCATCAGTATAGTCTAACCAGTTTAATCTCATCAGTATAGTCTAACCAGTTTACTGTCATCAGTATAGTCTAACCAGTTTAATCTCATCAGTATAGTCTAACCAGTTTACTGTCATCAGTATAGTCTAAATCCAGTTTAGTCTCATCAGTATAGTCTAACTAGTATAGTCTAACCAGTTTACTGTCATCAGTATAGTCTAACTAGTTTAGTCTAACCAGTTTAGTCTCACCAGTTTAGTCTCATCAGTATAGTCTAACTAGTATAGTCTAACCAGTTTACTGTCATCAGTATAGTCTAACTAGTTTAGTCTAACCAGTTTAGTCTCACCAGTTTAGTCTCATCAGTATAGTCTAACTAGTTTAGTCTAACCAGTTTAGTCTCACCAGTTTAGTCTCATCAGTATAGTCTAACTAGTATAGTCTAACCAGTTTACTGTCATCAGTATAGTCTAACTAGTTTAGTCTAACCAGTTTAGTCTCACCAGTTTAGTCTCATCAGTATAGTCTAACTAGTATAGTCTAACCAGTTTACTGTCATCAGTATAGTCTAACTAGTTTAGTCTAACCAGTTTAGTCTCACCAGTTTAGTCTCATCAGTATAGTCTAACTAGTATAGTCTAACCAGTTTACTGTCATCAGTATAGTCTAACTAGTTTAGTCTAACCAGTTTAGTCTCACCAGTTTAGTCTCATCAGTATAGTCTAACTAGTTTAGTCTCACCAGTATAGTCTAACCAGTTTAGTCTCATCAGTATAGTCTAACCAGTTTAGACTCATCAGTATAGTCTAACCAGTTTAGTCTCACCAGTATAGTCTAACCAGTTTAGTCTCATCAGTATAGTCCAACCTGTTTAGACTCATCAGTATAGTCTAACCAGTTTAGTCTCACCAGTATAGTCTAACCAGTTTAGTCTCATCAGTATAGTCTAACTAGTTTAGTCTAACCAGTTTAGTCTCACCAGTTTAGTCTCATCAGTATAGTCTAAACTAGTTTAGTCTCATCAGTATAGTCTAACCAGTTTAGTCTCAGTTTACTCCACGTAGTATTGCTTTGCAGTGTTGGGAAAGTTCACTTTCTACATGAACTAGTTCAAAGTTCAGTTCACACATTTTAAAATGAACTAGTTCAGTTCATAGTTCATAGTTCAAATTTTGAACTAGTTCATTTATAGTTCTTTTTCCATATTATTGCCAGAGCCCATATAGCATATAGAACCACAGACATGAAGAACAAGAAATGTTAACGTGATTATCATGGCAAAAATGATCACAGTAATATCTATTAAAGCAATTGTGAGCTGAGGCAATCACTGAAATAATTTGACATGTTTATATTGAAACCCAGAGGCTGCAGGTCTCCGACAATATACTGCACCAACAGGTTGTCCAGCTGCGGCTGGGAGATGACAACGGAGCCGCTACTGTAGACAGTTATCGGGATCTGGGTGATTGGGTCGCGGATCTGTCTTTGGTTTCTGTCGTTGATTGTACTTTAATTCAATATGCCGTTCAGTTTTGCTTTGATGATATTGATGTGCGGATTTTATTTTTAAACCCGGCGGGCAAAGTTTGCACAAAAAACGTCTGATTTTGCCCATCCTCACCGACCTTGTCATAAAAATAATTAAAGTACAATTCGACGCCTCTTGCTCCTTTGTCGCTCATAGATACTTTTGGTTTTGTTTTGATGATGATGCGGCGCTGCGACACTGGTTGTTGATGTTTCCAGATTGGGTGTTTTTTCCGATACCTATTAATATCGGTTGTTGTCGGGTTTGCGCAAAGAAGGACTATAGAAATCTGGCATCCTATTAAACGAGGGTAAACTGAGAACGTGCCGTTCAAAGACTCCAGAATGAACGAGTTCACAGGAACGTTCATCAGCCAGTAAAGCAGCACGCTCAGTTCACGCTCGCCTGTGGCCATGAACGCGCTCATGAACTATCGTTTTCAATGAACGCTGCTTCAGGCACAATTCTGTTGCCTTGCCAGTATAGTCTTTCATTTCAGACCAAATAACAAGCACTTGTAAATCAGAATTGATATGCTGCTTTAAGATTCAAGGTCTAACATTGATTTCCTCCCTGCCGTGCCAACTCCATGACCTGAGTCGCGGTCCATCCCATAATACTATTGTTTTAGCTCTGATTCATCATCCCACCAACAGCTAATGTAATATGGGAGCTGCAATTAGGTTTGTGTCCAACAGCGTGCAATGCTGGTCCCATCACACACCTGCATTTTTAATCTCTGTACGGGATTTATCAATTTCTCCACGCAAATATTTCACTACTAACATAGTTTCTCTTTCGGAAAGAGCAAAGGGGAACTTATCAAATGATATGAAAGGTGAGTTATACTTGAGACTGCATGCAGAGGGCACTGGGTAAAGAGCCACCTGTTCCGTTGTATTTAAGATGCTGTTCAGTTTGAATCTGCCACCAGCCAATCTGCCTGCAATGTGACACAATGTCAGAGGCTTAAAAAGGCTAAGAACAGCCCGGGATGACTGTCCAGTGGTATAGTGTTTTTCTGTAAATACCAGAGGTGTGGACTCGAGTCATGTGACTTAGACTGAGTCAGACTCGAGTCATGAATTTGATGACTTCAGACTCGACTCGACAAAATGTACAAAGACTTGCAACTCGACTTGACTTGAACATCAATGACTCGTGACTTCACTTGGACTTGCGCCTTTGACTCGAGAAGACTTGCTACTTCCCATGAAAACTGGGGAAGAAAATGTTCACACGGGCCGCGCCGCTCTCAGTTTATCTGCATCTGTGAAAAATGCATGCAGAGAGCACGCGCGCTGCCTGCACGACATCCAATCACTGTAGTCCCACGTTGTTTTGATTGGACATCCAATCACTGTAGTCCCACGTTGTTTTGATTCGACATCCAATCACTGTAGTCCCACGTTGTTTTGATTAGACAGCATCCAAGCAGGCACATTGCAAGACAACCAATGAAGCACAAGCAACAACGCGCCGGGTTGGCAAAATGATACCGAATATAGTTTCGCTTGGCTGTAAAAATTACGAGGTAGTCGACAAAAAAAAGAGTTGCAATTTGCAAAACATGCGGGTCGAAGATTACAGACGGAGCTGCGCACGGGCACGCCTCACACGCACACACACACACACACACACACACACACACACACACACACACACACACACACACACACACACACGTCTCTATGGAGTCATTCCAATTATATTATCAGGTTGGTCCATTTTTTCAGAAGTGATCATTTTGAGGAGTGAGGATTTTATTAATGACATGTTTAAAAAGTTCAGGCTAAAAGGACCCATGTCTATTTGAAAGTTAAACTGTTTTGCAATATGAGGTTAGGGGCTGACAATAATTCAATATCAATATATATCGCGGTAAAAAAATCAATAACGGTGATATGATTTCTAAACACATTTTCGATATTTCAATATTTTTGCTGATCTCCAACACACGGCAAGTTTAAGCTACAAAATGAGCGCCCATGACCGCAATTCAAACGTGACTGAACGAGCTTCCATAAGTGAGGAGAAAGCAGACAGTTGATATGAGAGAGGAAAGACTAATTCAGTGGTAGGGAAGTGGTTCAGCTTGAGATCTGATAAACTTCAGGTTTCAGCGTGATGCTAAATGTGCCGAGAATGAGAGGCTCAAAAGCGCATAAAGCCAACATAGGAGCTTGGATCTTTATATGTAACATTTGTGGTTATTGTAGTAGTATATCCCCTTCATATGAATGCCTTGCTTTACTGAGTCTTTTCTGTCTTTTTGTTTTCTGTGTTTCTGTTGTGTTTTTGTATGCTTGATACCTGTATCCCTGTGCAATATGTTCAATAATAAAAAAAAAAAAAAGCTTGGATCTTCCGCGTTGACTGGCCCATGACGTCATGATGGACATGCGCTTTGAGCACTCTCATTCTCCGATCATGTTGCGACATGCGCGTTCATGAGCTTCTCTGTCGTGTCTCTTAAATCCACGGTCACGTAGCGAACTCATGAACTCACCTCTTAATTGTCTAACATGTTCACTAACTTTAAACGATATGTTTATAAGAACAAGTTTTGTTGCAGGAAGTTTTTGTGTAAAGAATAATATAATCAGCCTATGTTATTGTTTAAAGTTAAATATATTAATAAGGTTAGTCTCAGAGTCAAATTGCTTATTTGACTTTTCTTGTTTGTATAAAGTTGCTAAAATCAAATAAAAGGTGAACTTTAATTTATTTGTACCGTTTTTATTTCTCAAATATTATTTAGTTTTATAGGAGGAGGCTCAAAAGACTTGGCAAATGTATTTTTCAGAAGATTGTATACAGACATCCATTGTGGGTGTTCATGGCATTTTTCTGAGGCTTTTATATTGTTCATATCGAGATCGGAATTATGTCTTATCGATCTAAATTAAGAAATATATCGCGATATAAAAATTTTTCCATATCATCCAGCCCTAAGGTCAATACAATACAGGGCTGAAGTTGCTGTGCATTGTTCTAGTGCAATATGCTGAAATACAAGCATTTTTTTTTGTGAAATTAAATTTTCAGTTTTTTACTGTATTAATGTCATTGTATAAAAAGAGGTTTAAATAAATACAAATCTTACAGACATACATGATTTGTATAAATTCTGTGGTAAGATGACTTGAAATGACTCAAACTAAAATGGTAGGACTTGGACTCGACTTGAGACTTGTTGGCTTTGACTTGTGACTCAACTCGGGGACTTGCCTCATCTTGACTCCGACTTGACTCGGGACTCGAGGGCAAAGACTTGAGACTTACTTGTGACTTGCATAACAATGACTTTGTCCCACCTCTGGTAAATACACTGCCGATTAAAAGTTTCAGTGTCATGTTGTCTCTGTTTTTGATACATTGGTGTGTCTAGTTGAGAAACAGACGCCTCACAGGCCTTAAACAGGCAGCTTCATTAAATGGTAGCCGCACAACACCAATCTCAACATCAACAGCGAAGAGGCGACTTGGGATGCCGGCCTTCACGGCTGAGTTGCATAAAGAATGGCATATCAGAAAAAAGATTAAGATGGGCAAAAGAATACAGTCACTGGAGAGAGGAAGATTTGAAAAAGGTTATGCAGCCATTTCTAGTTTAGTTTCATTAGTATAGTCTAACCAGTTTACTGTCCTCCTCACCCGCCTCCTCACCCGTGTCTCCTCACTCGTCTCCTCACCCGTGTCTCCTCACACGCGTCTCCTCACCCGTGTCTCCTCACCCGCCTCCTCACCCGCCTCCTCACCCGTCTCCTCACCCGCTCCCTCACCCGCGTCTCCTCACCCGCCTCCTCACCCGCCTCCTCACCCGTCCTCACCCGCCTCCTCACCCGTTTCTCACCCGCGTCTCCTCACCCGTGTCTCCTCATCGTGTTCCCTCACCCGTGTCTCCTCACCCGTGTCTCCTCACCCGTGTCTCCTAATCCGTGTCTCCTAACCCGCGTCTCCTCACCAGACTCCTCACCCGTGTCTCCTCACCCGTGTCTCCTCACCCGTGTCTCCTCCCCTGCGTCTCCTCACCCGCGTCTCTCACCCGAGTCTCCTCACCCGTGTCTCTCCATCACTGTCCGTGTCATGTCCATTTGTTCCTCAGTCCCTCAGTCATCTGTCCTCCATTGCCCTCCTCCCAGTACACCGCGTTGAAGGGTGCTTTGTAACTCGGCCTCTTCAGAGTTCCAGTCATTAACACGGGAGACAGAATGAAAACGAGTTCATTTACGAGCAAGTCCTGTGAGCCACGTAACGTCAGCCTGTCCCCTCTCCGCCTCCCTCTGCTCCAGCCCAGGACAGGAAGAGGGAACGGGGGAGGGGAAGGAGGAGGGGCGGGAGGAGTTACTCAGCAGATTCTGAGCAACGCAGCAATGGCTCTGGACGGCTGGTGGCCGCTGGGAGGCCAGCCGACACGCAGCTGTGGGAGGAGGAGCGAGCGAAAGAGAGAAGAGGAGGGCAGGGGAGTTGGGGGGTGTGACAGTATGGGGTCTCATTAATCAGGTGGGAGAGGCCAGACATAGTTCCTGGGTGTGTCTCCTCTGAGCTACAGATATGCCAGCGGAACTCAACACTTAGCTCCGCTAAATGCTATCTCGATTGAGCGCTTTTGTCAGTGCAAAATGTTACACACCTACAACACAAAGACACTATAGGCAAAGTGCTAAAATGACTACACATATCTTTAGTCCTGTGGCTCAGTAGAATCTCGGGGTTCCAATCACATTCCACACACTGTGATGTGTGCAATCTTACAATCTAGCTTGACCTGTCCCTGTTATGGATCACCTCTAGCAAGGCTCGTTTGACAATTTGTCCATATGTGTGTGGGTGACCCTGTGTGTGTTTGTGAAAGAGAGTCCCTATAGCATTCATAAAAACAAATAAACTGATGAAGATGAGAAAGCAGGTCGTACGTTGAACACGCTTTGGGTCTTCTCAAGATCTCAGTGAAGGACAGCTTTGGCGATAATACAACGCTTTATCGCAGTGACCTCCTCTCACTTAGTGAACAGCTTTCATCATGTTCACATTCCAAAGTATGCGAGCAAATGGAAACCGTGACTGCAGTGGTGAAATAGGGATATTTCTGCATAGTGTTTACAAAATGTATGTTTCCATTCCATTTTTAAGAGTTATTTGGTCCATATTATGCTTTGGATAGAGTAGCAGTGACAGATAGAGAAGTTTTTTGCTGTGAAGGCAATGGATTCAAACCTCTTGCTTCGACATGGCAACCGAAGGAGCGGTACTCCAGCCTGCTGACCAGCCTGCCCAGGTTCTTGCACAATATAAACGCTAACGGACATGTGTTTGACACGTTTCGCATTGTCGCCTTGGCAATACTCATATCTAACATGGACAACATACCGTAGTCATAACAACTTCTGCACATATATGGAAACTGTTAGTGGCCTATGGCAAGCCAGCCAGCTTAAGTGTTATTCATGTATAGACCAATGGCCTGTATTGTTTGACCAGTAATGGCTAACGCCGTTTATGACTGAACTCTCCCCGTCTCCCCCCCCCGGCTCTCCAGTTAGATGCTCTGTATTTCCTCAAGCTCTATTTAATTTCAGGCTTCAGCTGGAAGTACACATTAAAAGTTAATGGGAAGTTAGGTATCGATCGGAGCATAAATAACACGCATAACAATACAGCGATGGTTTGATTTTCCCATTTGCATTCCATTATGAAGCGATGGTCATTGAAATGTATAAAAGGTCGGGAGAAAATAAAGTTCTGACGAACGGATAACGGTGCATTTTTTGAGTGAGGCGCTGATGTGTTTTATCGATTGTTTCATAGCACAAACACGTGTATAATGACAGGACTATGGCGTCAGACGTTTAGCTCTGTATTATTTAATAGTGTTTTAAATGTCAAATGTTTTTATTCGAAATGATACATGACAATTCTTTTAAAACACAAATGGCCCTCGGAGATTAAAATTTTTGGATATTATAGCAGTCGATTTTAGAAATAACAACTACTTGGCAAGTACATGAACTTCCACATGTACCATGAAATTACATGAAAAGACAAACAGCGATTCACAAGACTGAGACAATTTGAACGTCCGCACGATATCTCAAACACGACCGGTTCGATTTGGGCTACGTTTGGCGTAGTCGCGCATCTCGCCATAGGGATCTGGCGTTGACAAAATCACTGCGATTGGCCTCATGCATTTCAAAACGCAAATCTGTGCAAACTTAACTATTGGTCCACAAAGGCCCCTCCCTCACAAAGAAACAGGAAACAATTGTTCTTCAGGAACTCAAGTCTACTGTGATTGACTATTTACCATTTACAATACTTATAAAAAAAAGTTGATATGCACAAAACTTGTTGTGTTGTATTTATAGGCGAGGAGAGCTTAATGCGAGATGTTTGTGCCTAATACCTGAACCACGATGACATTTGGCACACGCGTCGCTCAGGGAATCGTGTTGATCAGCCGGGGAATATTTCAGACGACGTTAGAATGGTGTGGGTTGATATGGAGCTTCAGCATTTTGCAGAATCACACGGACAGTCCCAGGGGTGCGTCCCTGTGTGGGGGCGATGACGTGTTTACTGTCATCTAATCAAATGAAATTACGAATATGAATGCCAAATGAACGTTCCGCGGAGCTGTGTTCTCATGTAGGCGTAGCCGGGCCATTGTGGCCCTTATCTACGTATGGGGCTTTTCAGGACAGACAAAAGCGGTATTCATAAAACGGACACTTGGTGCCGGCAGGTGTTGTCCTTTATTCACATCCTCACGGACGGATGCTTTTAGTTTGCCTAACGATAGAATGTAATGTGTGTGTTTACACTCGCCTGTATTTGTGTGTGGGTGCTGTTGTGGTAACCAGTAGGCGTGTGAACCAGTTGTCATGTTACCAGTAGTCATGTTACCAGTAGTCATGTTAACCAGTAGTCATGTTAACCAGTAGTCATGTTAACCAGTAGTCATGTTAACCAGTAGGCATGTGAACCAGTTGTCATGTTACCAGTAGTCATGTTAACCAGTAGTCATGTTAACCAGTAGTCATGTTAACCAGTAGTCATGTTAACCAGTAGTCATGTTAACCAGTTGTCATGTTACCAGTAGTCATGTTACCAGTAGTCATGTTAACCAGTAGTCATCTTAACCAGTAGTCATGTTAACCAGTAGTCATGTTAACCAGTAGTCATGTTACCAGTAGTCATGTTACCAGTAGTCATGTTAACCAGTAGTCATGTTACCAGTAGTCATGTTAACCAGTAGTCATGTTAGCAGTAGTCATGTTACCAGTAGTCATGTTAACCAGTAGTCAAGTTAACCAGTAGTCATGTTAACCAGTAGTCATGTTAATCAGTAGTCATGTTAACCAGTAGTCATGTTAACCAGTAGTCATGTTAACCATAATATCCTGCTTGAATATCCTGCTTTGATCTAGCCAGTACAGCTGTAGTTTGCTTCACATTGGTTCTCATCCTTCTAAACCCCCAAGCATCTTTCTGCCTATTTGCCCGCTGGGCTGCGAAGCAGAGCAATGGAACAACAGGATAAATGATTATATATGATCTGCCACCTCCCATCCTCAGAGTCGTTCCAGACCGGAGTCATTACTGAAGCAGGGCTGGAGCTGGGCTTGACAAACACACAAACTGTAACACACACATCTAACAAACAGAAACACACACACACTATAACACACACACATGTCTAACAAACAGAAACACACAAACTGTAACACACATCTAACAAACAGAAACACACAAACTGTAATACACACATCTAACAAACAGAAACACACACACTGTAACACACACATATCTAACAAACAGAAACACACACACTGTAACACACACATATCTAACAAACAGAAACACACAAACTGTAACACACACATGTCTAACAAACAGAAACACACAAACTGTAACACACGCATTTAACAAACAGAAACACACAAACTGTAACCGACACATCTAACAAACATAAACACACAAACTGTAACATACACACATCTAACAAAGAGAAACAGACACACTGTAACACACACATTTAACAAACAGAAACACACAAACTGTAACACACACATTTAACAAACAGAAACACACAAACTGTAACACATACAGCTAACAAACAGAATCTTACAAAGTTGTTAACACACCAACATGCGTTTATCCTTGTGGGTTAGTTTTGCCCTAAACTAAGCTGGAAAAAGCATTTTTCCCTCTGGAATCAGGCTAAATATTCATGGTGAAGGCTGCCTAACCTAACACCATGTGATTCCTACATGTCTGTCCTGCTGTGGTCTCACATTTTGAGGGGAGAATGTGGGCCTCCCTCTCTGGGCAGAAGATCCCTGACAGTATGTACCTGGCTGATGGGGTCTCTTCTCTGTGTGTACCAAGTCAATATCTAGCGGAGGTCTTTGTTAGCTGGGCTACCTTGGCATCTGGAGGGCTATGAAGAGGAGAGGTTCCCTCCTCTTCTTCGTCATCTTCATCATAATCATAAATAAAGCACCCAGGCAGCTCAACAGTGGAATGAACTTACAGTATACAGAAAAATATATATTTTGTCTTCAGGTAGTTTCTATTATTATACAAACTAAAGGTGAGACGTCACAGAGACAGATGTATTTAGCCTGAAATCATGTGAGACACATTGCACATTCACACCATTCAACTTATTATGTGACTTTTAAAGACGCTCGTTTGCACCACAGCTCATTCGGGTGTCCTAGCAAAGGTGGCGAACGCTTATTAATTTAGAACAATTTGCTGATTTCATTTGTTACTTCGACATTATTGTTTGCTGATCACTGCTGGCACCCATAATTAAACCCATTAGTATTTCATGTTGTCAAACAACGACATGTAAAAGTTTAAAGTGGGATGAAAATTTCTGAGAGTCACAGGAAAATATCTAGCCTACACCCAGATACTGTCTATGAATTGTCATTCTGTTTTGCATGTAAAGTTATTATAATATTATGTATTCCCCCAACAAGCTGTGTCCCTGGACTAGCGTAGATTTACTGACCGTTTGCTTGTGAGAATATGGTGAGATGGTAAGATCATGGTGAGATCATTCGCTGGCGCTTGTGACTGGTGCTGGTCCACATGATCCAGGCTAACTGGTGCTGGTCCACATGATCCAGGCTAACTGGGTGCTGGGTCCACATGATCCAGGCTAACTGGTGCTGGTCCACATGATCCAGGCTAACTGGTGCTGGTCCACATGATCCAGGCTAACTGGGTGCTGGTCCACATGATCCAGGCTAACTGGTGCTGGTCCACATGATCCAGGCTAACTGGTGCTGGGTCCACATGATCCAGGCTAACTGGTGCTGGTCCACATGATCCAGGCTAACTGGTGCTGGTCCACATGATCCAGGCTAACTGGTGCTGGTCCACATGATCCAGGCACTGGTGCTGGTCCACATGATCCAGGCTAACTGGTGCTGGTCCCACATGATCCAGGCTAACTGGGTGCTGGTCCACATGATCCAGGCTAACTGGTGCTGGTCCCACATGATCCAGGCTAACTGGTGCTGGTCCACATGATCCAGGCTAACTGGTGCTGGTCCCATGATCCAGGCTAACTGGTGCTGGTCCACATGATCCAGGCTAACTGGTGCTGGATCCACATGATCCAGGGCTAACTGGTGCTGGTCCACATGATCCAGGTTAACTGGTGCTGGTCCACCAGGCTAACTGGTGCTGGTCACATCCAGGCTAACTGGTGCTGGTCCACATGATCCAGGCTAACTGGGTGCTGGTCCACATGATCCAGGCTAACTGGTGCTGGTCCATGATCCAGGCTAACTGGTGCTGGTCCACATGATCCAGCTAACTGGTGCTGGTCCACATGATCCAGGCTAACTGGTGCTGGTCCACCATGATCCAGGCTAACTGGTGCTGGTCCACATGATCCAGGCTAACTGGTGCTGGTCCACATGATCCAGGCTAACTGGTGCTGGTCCACATGATCCAGGCTAACTGGTGCTGCTGTCCACATGATCCAGGCTAACTGGTGCTGGTCCACATGATCCAGGCTAACAGCTAGCCGGGCATCGTGGTTTTGATCTCTTAACAATTTCAACAGACTTGGGTACTAGCTAGCATGAAGAACGTCAAAGATAGCCATTGAACAAGGTGTGTGCTGGAAGCCATATACAGAGCCGTAGAATCCGTTCTTAGACAGGTTTATTAGTGAAGTAAACACAAAAGCAAACCGAGAACGGCGACAAAAGGGCTAACTGGGTTAAACGAAACAAACAAAAAGTGCGCATCTCGCGTCTTACTAGTACAGTACATTCGAACCCACAGCAAATCTATGAATACAGAACACACCTCGACTATACCATGTACCGTGAAACAATGCCAAGCCCCAGTGAATACTATTCGACCACCTTTACAGCCCACACTAATGACAGAATCAGAAACAGCTGTTACTAACAAACTAAACCCGGAAGTGAATCACGAAATAATGCCACCTCTCGTGACAGTTTGTATTGTAGCGGGGGAAACAGCAGAGACACGGAAGCCCGGAGCAATTATGCAGCATGAGGAAGCTTTGTTTAGCGATGACACAACAAATGGAAAAACTGAGCTGTACCAACTGGAGGAACGGAAAGAAGCCAGCGCACAGGTATGCAGCCGCAGGCGATTTGTCCCAAAAGGGGCGAAAAACCAACCAAGTTCCCGTTGTTCTTACTCTCTCTTGCCCCTTTGGAAAGCTGCCATCGGCCCTGTATGAACTGGAAGGAGGTGCTTTGCATTTCCCCCTGTTACTTGCGTGGGTCCTTCAAAACCACCGGTATATGTGTGTCGGGCTCTCTCCCCCGGGTTGCTAGAGGAGGTGCTGCACTTCCGGCCAGGCGTTGTGTCCAGGCACTTCTCTCACTGCACCTAAAAGCAGCTCTCAGCCGTGTATATACGGCCGTGTATCACACACCTACACCTATCTAATTCCATAGAAAATCACCCTGCCGAACTCCTTGAGCTTCAGTGCCGCCATACCCAAAATAACACAATGTTTGTGGTTCAGTAATACAAATATATCACAGGGATGTTCCCTTTATTTTTGTTTGTTCGAACCGAATATAAAAGGAAACAGAAGGCTTGCTTGGAGCAAGATACAGATCATAGCAGAGCATGCAATCTGGAGAACATATTGGTTTTCACTTAGATTAGTGATCTTGGCATTACTTGGTATCTTCGTGATCACACAACTGGCCACCTTTACTATAGCTCAATGTTCGACCCTGAATATACAATCCTGCATTTCAAATGCCGTGAAACCTACACAAACGTGTTTAATTAACCAACTTTAACCATTTCGTAAAACAGGCCGTTTTGTACATATATTGATTTTCAAAAATGTTTAGCCAAAGACGCCGTCTCAATTAAAGGAATCAAATGAATGGTGTTGTCAGTTTTATACTGTATGACACCCTATCGGCTAAGCTTATAAGACAAGTGTGTCTATGCCGAATTGTGTCCTTCCTCTAAATGTGATGACTGCACACATTGAACAGGCACAAACAGTAAGTGGCATTGTTGGCAGCCGAGTCCAAATAATCTCCTGAATGAAATGCATTTTTTCCGAGGCTATTATCTGGATGTAGCGGGCGCACACGCAACAAAGCACTGACAACAAATGCAGAGAGCGAACGGGGGAAAAAAGTTCCTTTCACTGAGTCGCCGTGATAAGAGTGTCTGTATTTCCACACCTTTATCTCACACCATCCCAGACAATGGATTGAATTTCAAAAAAGCCAATAAACAAGGGAGATGTCCATTCTGCTCGCACTTTATCACAAACCAACGTTCCACTCTCTCCCTCCTCCTCCTCTATCTCTTCCCCCGTTCCGAATGGGCAAAAACAGGAGAATGAAAATGGAGAAAGTGGAGAGAGAGGGAGTTGAGGAGACTCTGCCTTTGTGGCTCGGGCGCGGACGGCTCTTTCATTTCCAACTGATAGAAATGCAGAGGCCACGGGTTTTATGTTTTTATTAACTGTCGAGCTGGGTCGACGGTGACCGAGCAATGAGATCCTCTGGAATAGCGGCGGTGGTGGATGGAGGACGGGGATTGGGGAAGTGGGTACGAGCAGATAATAAATATTCTTATCTATTATTATCATTATAATGTGGGACCGGGCGGGGAAGACAGGAGGACAGGAGGGCGGGGGGAACGGGTGGTGTCAGGATCGCGCTGTGTCGACGGAGAGAGGGGAAGAGGGGGAGAGAGGGGAAGAAAGGAGAGAGGGGGAGAAAGTGAGAAGGGGACCGAGGGGGTGTGCATGACGAAGGGAGTGAGAAGGGACCCAGGGGTGTGGCATGACGGAGGGTGTGAGAAGGGACCGAGGTGTGCATGTGGGGAGAAAGGAGAGAAGGGGACCGAGGGGGTGTGGGCATGACGGAGGGGGGAAGTGAGAAGGGGACCGAGGGGGTGTGGCATGACGGAGGGGGAGAAGAGGACCGAGGGTGTGAGAAGGAGTGACCGAGGGGGTGTGGCATGATGGGGGGTGAGAAGGGGACCGAGGGGGTGGCATGAGCGGAGGGGGGGGAGAAAGTGAGAAGGGGACCGAGGGGGTGTGGCATGACGGAGGGGGAGTGAGAGGGGACAGAGGGGGTGTGGCATGACGGGGGGGTGAGAGAAGGGGACCGAGGGGGTGTGGCATGACGGAGGGGGATCAAGTGAGAAGGGCACCGAGGGGGTGTGGCATGACGGAGGGGGGAAGTGAGAAGGGGACCGAGGGGGTGTGGCATGGCGGAGAGATGGTGAACGAAGGAGGGCCGAATGCAATTATTGACGGAGGGCCACTCCTGAAAACGAGAGGGACAGACAGAGGAGGAGGTGACAACGAAAGGCCCACTTCAGCCCATATCACAATACCGCAGCTGTGTTGTGCTCTGTGAGTGGACCAAACAGGATCAGGAAACGAGGACGCTAAACCAGTTTGTTAGGCTGATAAACACAGTGGCAGCCCATTCCCTGGGCGGAAATATCCCACATGGAAAAAACCTATATGAGGATATATGTGCATATATGTAACCTATATGTTACCTATATGCACATATATGCTGCATATATGCACATATATGATAATATATATATGTATATATGCACATATATGATAATATATATGCCCATATATGCGCATATATACCACATATATGCATATATGATAATATATACTGCATATATGCGCATATATGCCACATATCCAAAATTGAGGTGCATATATGTGCATATATCCATAGAAAAAGTATATTAAAGTATACTATGTATACTACAAAATAGAAAGTACACTTTTAGTTCACTTTTGATATACTTTTAAGAAGTATGCTTAGAAAAAAGTATATTCAAGTATACTATAAGTATACTACAAAACGTAAGTAGTTACACTTTATTTTATTTACTTATGATATACTTTCAAAAGTACATTTAGAAAAATAGTTAACTTACTTGAACTTTGGTACACTACCAAATCGAAAAACGTTTTTACATTTCTTCTGAGATGTACGTTTTCTTTTATTATACAGCAAAAACAGTCTAAATATTTTTAAGTAGATTACAAGTATTTTTTTTTAGATCCATCTTGTATATTCTAATACTCATGTCTATGAAATGCATTGCACATTAAATATTTTTTGTTACTGAAGCTGAAATCATAATTACTGCCAAACATTAAGCCCTATATTCATATACTATACTAATAATAATCAATTTGAGTATTAATAAAATGTCTATGAACTAATTCCGCCCTTTGCTGTATGTATTTTGAGGAACATTTATAAGTCTGATATGAATGAAAGCCCCGGACAGACAGGACATTAACATATATTTGAACATATTTTATGCATTAACTGAGAAAAATGTCCAATGAAGCATCAAAAGAAGGCGGATGTAGGCGGAGCTGATTAGCGACGTCACTTCCTATTCCTTGCGCGCGAGCAAAATATCATATGTTGAACCGGAGATATTGCAGCATGTTTCAGTCGCCATAAACTACGCTTTAAAACTCGAGAATCAGGTGCTAAGGATTCAAAAAGGACAAAGTACAGATGGAATGAACAGGTGAGTTTGAGCTAAATTCTAACTTTATCTAGGTCTATGAGATAACAGCTAACTAGCTACTTGGCTATATGGTTAATGCTCACATCATCATTTGCTAGATAGCTATTTACGTCTGAGCCATGTAAGAAGACAACACGTAACTAGCCCTTGTTAACAATTACTTATCTTTTATCTGCATCTTTTGTTTTTCAGGTAACTGGTAGCTACAGTTACTAATTAGGCAAGGTTGCTAGGTAGCTTGTTTGTAAGAGGCAGGGAACAAAAAAATGAACATGTACTTTATCCTAATAAGCCATGTAGCACCAGTTTGCTGATATTTTTTTCTCTTGATGCTGTGTGTTATAAATTGTAACACGCTGGGTGTTTATAAGATGTTGCATTTAACTGGCTATAGTATAAATAAACGATGTACCTTACCCTTCTCATTTCTTCAGGCTTCAGAGAAGTTAATGCCACGCAGAATACTCTGTATCTGATCCCAACAGCAAAGAGGGAGACATACCCAATCTCAGTAATGAAGAGGATGATGACATACACAATCCCAACAGCAGCTGAGGACAATGTACCCGATCCCAGCAGTGAAGAGGAAGACGTAACTGATCCCAGCAGTGAAGAGGAAGACGTACACAATACGAATGCGAAATGGGCGACACCATCTGCCTTGGTATGTGTATCACGCAAGTGTGTATTTGGAACTTAATTTAATATTGCGCAATTTCACAAATTCCAATAAAAGGTTAAATATATTAATCATGTTTGCTTGTTGTCTCAGTTTTTTATAGGGCATGCTAGGAGAAATTTGAAGAAATAACAGTGCAAGATGTCCAGAGGATCTTTGCACAAGAAGTGCAACAATGAATGCTTCAGACAAGTAAAGGCAGAAAAGATGTGAGCATGCATTTCATGTACAAAAATGAAGCATATTGTTAAATAAAAATAACCATGTTTATTTTAACATTTAGAGTTCAAAATAGTTCTACAATGTATATATCAACATTTTAAGTGTTCATAGCTGGTGTATCCCCTTTAATGTAGCTTTGGATAAATATTATCTCATGAAAATATTTATGAAAACACACATTGTGTGTCTTGCCTCAAGATTTATTTTAGGCATTTTGAATATGTACTGTATTTCTTTATTTTAAAGATGTTAATTACACTTGAAGACAAAAGTATATCTCTAAAGTTTCAAGTGGAACTCCTACTAGACACATGGCACTGATTGTTAGAGTATTGTTTAAGGTTCACTTGACAAACATGGCTTTTGTACAGTTATACTATGTGTTTAAATCTATTAGTAAATCATAGTAAATTAACATTTATTAGGTTTACTTCTTGAAGTACTTACATGAGTTGAAAGTGCACTTGAAAGTATTCAAATGTATACTTAAGTACTAAGAGGTGTACTTCATGAACTGAAAGTGCACTACACAGGTTACTTAAGTATACAAAGTATACTTTAAGTACTTTAAGAAGTCTACCATAAAACTAAAAGTACACTTACACGGGTTGTTTTAAAGCATTTAAAAGTATACTTAAAATAAACTAAGTGTACTCTAAAGTGTACTAAATAAACAAAAAAGTGGGCCAATTTAGTCTACTTTAGTGCTAAAAATAGTATATAAATAAGTACTTTAGTACCTTAATAATAGTATACTTTTTAAATTAAGTATACTCACAAAAATGAACTTAAAGTATACTTTTTGTTTCAGAAGGATACAAGCCATATAGGTCTCCTGTATTGCTTCTTTTATATCCACAAATAAGACCTATATGTACATACAAGATGTCTCCAACGTTAGCTGCAATACTGTAAGCACTTTGGGTTCCTGATGAAGTCTGTTGAAGTATTGCGCCTTACTCGTTGTATTACGGTAACAGATTTGTTTTGGTGTTTGTGTATTATGTAATACGTCCTTTTGACGAGTGACTTAGTCTACCGCAGCAGCTGAAGATCTGTGAGCACGTTTGAGTTGTTCCGAATGATTCTGGAAAATAAAGATAGCCTGTTTATTTCCAATTCACGTCATTTACGTTGAGCGCAAACATAAGTTCCACACTGTCTTAGTATGTTTGTCTACATTGAAGAAGTGGCCGCAGCCAGCCGTGGGCAGATAGGCACATCTATAATTGGCTCACGCAGCTGAGAGGATTAACAAGTTAAATCGTTTTTTAATGTTCAGTTTTTTGTCTTGTTTTGTTCTATTTGATTGTTCTTAAGTAAATAAATAATGTACATTTCACATTTTGGGCTTTTATTTATGTTGCATAGTAGCTATGGATTTCAATTTTAAACATATAGGTGCATATATGTTAGGTGCATATATGTTAGGTGCATATATGTTAGGTGCATATAGGTGCATATATGTTAGGTGCATATATGTGCATATATGCACCTAACATATAGGTGCATATATGCACCTAACATATATAGGTGCATATATGCACATATAGGTGCATATATGCACATATAGGTGCATATATGCACATATATGTACATATAATATAGGAAAACGGCCAATTTTATATATGTCACATATATTAAAACATATATCAAAACCTATATTAAAACATATATGTTTATATAGGTTCTTTCCATGTGGGATGGCACGGGGGTTATGTGGGGAGGCAGAAGCCTCCACTACAGATTCCTGGAGGAATGACTCCCAATTCCGAGTTGAACAGAAAACCCAGTGTGATGGCTCCCTACTGTAACGCCATTACACACTTATCTCCTCCCCAATATATTATCAGCCCATATATTGATTCATCTGCGGCCACGACAACACTCTGATACGCACCTTCCCTTTTCCTTTAACGGCCGGTCCAGACCATTAATGTGAGTTATTCGTGTGCGTCTCGTTCCTATAGGCGCATATGTGCCACTGTTCAAATGCCTGGTGGCCAATTACTGCGTCTGAGTGCGGCACAGCTTCTCGGCCAAAACGTATCAGCCGGTAGAAAAGCAGCCAGGAGCTTTAACTTATATACAGATTTTCGTGAAGTATGGGCCGTACACGGCACCCGATATGTCACCGTGGCGACCACGGAACCAAATTGCCGTGGCTCTCTAGCTGGGTCTGGTCACTTTGTAGTAATACTTTCTAAACGACTTTTGTTTTAATTGTATATTTTATTTCTGGAAGAGAACACTTCTCAGGCTGACAACCATATTTAACACCAGGCGTTTGTATCGAGTGGGAACGCAGATGTGTGCAAATGGTCCCTAGTTCGAGTCTCAAGCTGGGGCAAGAAGCAAGAGGTGCCAGCTGGCATGGGTAGTCCAATATATTATTTAAGATGCCTTGTGCGTCATTGGTCTCCCATAATGCATTATGTTCAGCTGCTTACGTTGTGACGAACCGGAGAAAAAAAAGGACAAATAAAACACTCAAGCGTCTCAGGTGTCGCCACAGCGTTTTATAATTGAACGCTGTCCATTTTACATTTATATGGATGTGTGAAGATGTTTTTTTGTGACGGAACTGACAAAACTGCACATTTTCAAGTATCCCTTTGTCATCCCAAGCGAAATTGTCATCTTTGTGAGGATGGTGCCGTTTTAATCAGCTTCTGATATTCATTCCACACCTGTTAGATGAATGGATTAGTTTGGCGAAGAAAGAACGCTCACAGGAACTAAACACATTTCAGATTTTATTTTTTTTATGATGCATTTAATTCAAGCAATGAAACATGCCGCCAACTGAGTTAACGTTTGGATCTGAGTCTTTAAAAAAGTTGTATATATACATAAGTGTATTGCAAATGCTTTATTTTCTATGATGTTACTAACAATACAAATATTAGTTCACAACTTGTATGTGTGTGCTGTGTGTCCCGTCTCTACTACCACAGACTGGCTCTCGGCATCTGGTGCCTTTTCAGTCCACCAGGGACCTGAGGCGATGTTTGAGGTTTGGCATGTGCTGCTGCTAGGGAGACGCCAGATGTTGTGTTGTTGTTAGTGTCTTACGATCCAAGAAAGCCATTTGTGATAAACTCAATCTTAAGAAAATTAGAAGCCCGTAGCTACGAAAATGTCACGAGGGACCTGTCCTTGGAACAAACGCAGGCTGTTTAAATGGTAGCCGCTGACCTGGATGGATGTGGCTGAGACAGAGGTCAAGGATGGACCGTATGGAAGTATGGAAGCTTGGAACATGTGACCTGGTAACCTGAGATGCAGAAGTTATGTGGTCATGATGGTGCCTTTCTTTTCATCGTAAACAAGATACAATCACATTTGTTGAATTGGTGCCATTTGCTTACTGTGCCTGTGTGATATTTGTCCCCTTAAAAAATTAACTAGCTAAAAATAATTCTCATTCATGTAAAAAGTTGTGTGCGACCGAGCTAAAGGTAGCTAGCTACTCACCTAGCTATCTCGTAACCAGCCTCTTTTTTATTACGTTGCAAATTGAAAGACATTTTTTTAAGTAAAACATTTCAGAAGGAATTTTAGCTAGTTAATCGTGGGTATATATTCAACATTATACTTTTTATTTGGTTAAAGTCAATCCACTCTGAGATAACCGTGTCAGAGATCGAAGTGTCTCGATAAAAAAAAAAATCAGATATGGTTGGCACCTGTAATTGGTAGATTTCAGCGTTGTGGACATGTGACACCATGAGCTTGTAGTAATTTGTAGCAGCCACAGCTAAGCCACTAAAATGTGTATTGGATTCGCTGCAATCTCTGAAATGTTTTCATAGTTTAATGAGGAATTCCTTAGTAGTCGTATGATTGGTGAAATTCAACACAGGTGAGCCAAAACATTATGACCACTCACATGTGACCCTATTAACGCTGATCACCTCCCTAACAAGCGCACATGTAAAGGGTTTGGGTGGAAGCGACGATAGGCGAACAGTCCGTCTCTGGGCAACGTGTTGGATGCAGGACAAATTGGAAAAGAGGCAATTCTGGAGTGACTTTAAGAGGGGCCACGTTGTTATGTTTACTAGGGGTCAGATCATCTTTGAAATGGCTTGGTGACTTCACAAAGATCCTCATGTAAATGGAGACCGTCATCCATTCCACCGAGTTACTAACTAACAGTGTTGTGAATTACGGTGTTTCTATTATTACTAACTAACAGGGTTGTGAATTACGGTGTTTCTATTATTACTAACTAACAGTGTTGTGAATTACGGTGTTTCTATTGTAAATAACTAACTAACAGTGTTGTGAATTGCGGTGTTTCTATTGTTACTAACTAACAGTGTTGTGAATTACAGTGTTTCTATTGTCACTAACTAACAGTGTTGTGAATTACAGTGTTTCTATTGTTACCAACTAACAGGGTTGTGAATTACAGTGTTTCTATTGTTACTAACTAACAGTGTTGTGAATTACAGTGTTTCTATTGTTACTAACTAACAGTGTTGTGAATTACAGTGTTTCTATTGTTACTAACTAACAGTGATGAATTACAGTGTTTCTATTGTTACTAACTAACAGTGATGTGAATTACAGGGTGTTTCTATTGTTACTAACTAACAGTGATGTGAATTACAGGGTGTTTCTATTGTTACTAACTAACAGTGATGTGAATTACAGGGTGTTTCTATTGTTACTAACTAACAGTGTTGTGGAATTACAGTGTTTATTGTTACTAACTAACAGTGATGTGAATTACAGGGTGTTTCTATTGTTACTAACTAACAGTGATGTGAATTACAGGGTGTTTCTATTGTTACTAACTAACAGTGATGTGATTGGCTGTAATAATCGTATTGATTCTGCTCCTGTAAATAACTCTGATTCCTTCCCCTCATGGGGACAAATCCCTAGTGTAGTGCCTTTTTCCCTCTGTAGTGTCAGACTCCTGCTGAAAACACATTTACACCAGAGTGAACATTAACATAAAACACAGGGGCGGACTAGTGTTGGGGTACGTCTCTATAAAAACAGTGCATTGGTATCTATCAACTTGACCGTGATTTGTTTTCTTATTAATCTCTAGTGGTAGGGGTCTGTGGTACCATGTTGTCAACACTACTGATGTTATGTCTGTGGTATGTCTGGTCAGTATTACTGATATGTCATGTCTGGTGTGTCTGGTGATATTACTGATGTCATGTCTGTGGTATGTGTTGTCAGCACTACTGATGTTATGTCTGTGGTGTGTGTTGTCAGCACTACTGATGTTATGTCTGTGGTATGTGTTGTCAACACTACTGATATTATGTCTGTGGTATGTCTGGTCATTATTACTGATGTCATGTCTGTAGTGTGTCTGGTCAGTATTACTGATGTCAGGTCTGTGGTATGTCTTGTCAGTAGTACAGATGATATGTGTGTGGTATGTCTTGTGTTAGTACAGATGATATGTCTGTGGTATGTCTTGTCAGTAGTACTGATAATATGTCTGTGGTATGTCTTGTCAGTAGTACAGATGATATGTCTGTGGTATGTCTTGTCAGTAGTACTGATGTCAGGTCTGTGGTATGTCTTGTCAGTAGTACTGATGATATGTCTGTGGTATGTCTTGTCAGTAGTACTGATGTTATGTCTGTGGTATGTCTTGTCAGTAGTACTGATAATATGTCTGTGGTGTGTCTTGTCAGTAGTACTGATGATATGTCTGTGGTATGTCTTGTCAGTAGTACTGAGTGTTATGTCTGTGGTATGTCTTGTCAGTAGTACTGATAATATGTCTGTGGTATGTCTTGTCAGTAGTACTGATGTTATGTCTGTGGTATGTCTTGTCAGTAGTACTGATAATATGTCTGTGGTATGTCTTGTCAGTAGTACAGATGATATGTCTGTGGCATGTCTTGTCAGTAGTACTGATGTCAGGTCTGTGGTATGTCTTGTCAGTAGTACTGATAATATGTCTGTGGTTTAACACCATGCCTTCTCATTGCACTTCTGCATTTCTTACAGACGTCAACACAGAGTGGTGTTCCACCAGTAAAAACACTTACTCAGTCAGAAGGTTCCCTAAGCTGCATTGTCACCATAGGAAAATACCTAGGCCGGACAGCCAAAATAGTCTAAGCTGATTTGGAAAAGATGAGGTTCATGTGGGGTTCAGTTTCCTAAAGGGTGGGTCCTCAGTTCTGTTACCATCTCTGTCGTCAGTTCCTGCTGTTCCATCTCTCTGCTGAGGGGCTCTGTCGTCCAGGAAATCACATCAGCGTCCTCTCTCTCTCTCCGTTTCCCCTATACATACCTTTATCCTCGCTCTCCCTCTCTCTCACTCTCTCGTCCCACCTACCTTTGTATCCCCTCCCAGCCCCTCTGTCATACACTCCTTTGATGTGTTCTCAGCCGAGAGAATCCGCTTTCTCTCTTGCCAAATGGGCGTTCTTGTTATGACAAAATCCCCCTTGTGTTGAAGGATTTTGTCACGGGCGCAAATCAAATAGTATGCCGCGGATATAACTCCATAGGAACTGCACGGCGTCTGCAAGCGTTTAGATTTATCTTTATTATAAACAATATTGACCGGTAGTATTCAAATGCCAACGGCGTCCTCCCACATTCATCATTCCGACACAATATTCTCTATCGACATATATGTCGTCTTACACAACTTCGCACAAAGGTATATCTTAGAATAATTTGTAAACAAGTGACTACCCGTGGTGTCACAGAATGATCCAATCACCATCAATAAGAACTATTGAATGACTAATGTCTTAACTAAATTTACCACCGGATTCTGGGGATTAAAGGGCCGGAAACCTGTTATTCCATTCCGTATTCATTCCCAGACGTTGTGCTGAAAAACCAGAACGTCGGAGCGTTCATCAGGTAAAGTTTCAGGATGCTGTGGAGCTATTTGTTAGTCGGCGACAAGGAGGCAAACACATTAATCAGTTAGTCCAAGGTGATAAACATTGTAACAGCAATGTCTTGTTTCGCCATGATTTCCTAACCACAAGGTCACTGCACTCTCCTGTGCACCGGCCTTCCTTTGTACCCTCTCCTGTCCTCGTTCTCTCAGGACTTAATTTAAACGCCTCTGGAAGAACATGTGAAAAGATGAAGATATTACCTTAAAACCAACCCCATTGGTTGTTTTTCTCTCCCTTTAGCGCCGTTTCGCCACAGCGAAGCGTTGTTGAATACGATACTGGTGGGTGTGTAGTTATCTGAACATGCATTCATTAAAAGTAAATCGCACTGATTTCGGGGCACGGCTATATTCCTAAATTCTAAATGTACATTTGACTCAAATATAAACGCTTAATTTATTTTAAACCTCAATGTCAAACTAAAATGTCATATTGCATTGATACTTGTGCATATACTTTTTAGTCAATATTCAATTAAGTCCTTAATGAAAGATAAGTCCGCTTATTTAAACACATTGTCTCAGTGCACAAGAATTCAGTAACATTTGTGAAACTAGTTTGAACTATGAAGAATATATATTTTCCTCCCCCTATAAAACATTAATTGTTCCACTTCTATTACTGATAAAGACACTATTATTGATGGACGAATTCCACTTTTTTGGCTGGCTATCTTTTAGGAAATAACATCTGTCCTTTCTTCGTATGGGATGGGACTGGATGCTGGTACTATAGAAAAAGTTTCAGTATCTCTCAGAAAATGATGTTCAAAGTTTTTGTTTTCGTAAGTATTCACAAAATACATTATGGTCAATGTTTGAATTGTTTTTTTTCTTCTTTTTCGAACATTTTATATTAAATACGACACAGTCCCTGCAACCGCAGGGGTTGAAATGATGTTATAATTTTAAAGCGCCTCCATTTCCTATTCGTAAGCGCTGTCCCAGCATACTTATCACAGGACCTACAGCACATATCATCACTTATCACAGTGAACACAATGAATTATAGCAGGAGAACACAGGACTATTTGATATGCCAATCGTAGCTTCTGCCCAAGCATAAACCGTCCTCATTTCTCTTGTCCCACAGAAGTGGAGTGAGTTAGAAAATGAGTTCCGGCTTTAATCCCTTTAAGTGCCCTTGAATCAATTTAGAGCACCGCTAGAGGTTTCGCTAGAAGAAGAGTGTCCGTAATAACGAATGGTCGAGTTTTGTTTTGATTTATGAGAATATTTTGTTTATGTGTACACATACCGATGCCGCTGATCAACAAAAAAGATCCATAATGTCAAAGTGAGAAGTGAAATCTGCAAATTGATCCAAATAAATTACAAATATATTACAGAACATAATTGATTGCCTAAAGTAACATCATTTGTTGAATAGTGTACACCTGTGTGTTTTTCACAGGCCAAGTGGCGGAATAATTGTAACCTGGATGATAACAAAATTACACTTTTTGGCACAGCGCTGAGCGCTATGTTTAATGAAAGCCAAACATTGCCAATCATTCTGACAACAATATCCATACTGCAAAGAATGGTGGTGGCAGCTTCATGCTGTGAGGATGCTTTCCCAATGTCATGGCAAGCTCATGCAGGCACTGGGCCAAGTGGAAGACACAATCTTTGAAATCTGCAAGAGATCTGGGATCAGGAAGATTCAACCTTCAGTTGAAAATTACCTTAAACATACAGCCGAAGCAACATTGGATCAGCTTAAAAACAAAAAAGTTATAGTCTTGAAGTGGCCCAGTTAAGGTGCACGGTAGTTTGACCAGCTGCCAAAAAAACTATTTGTTTGTCAGACAACAGTGAAATATATAGCAGCTTATAGCAGCTACTTAAAATAGCATTCGCTACGCTAATGGTCGAATGACACCTATTGAACTCCACGTCAACATGGATTGTACAGTCATTTCACCCATTCGGGGTGAAATGACTGTACAGCAATTCGGAAATCACTTCTGCAAACGGTACAGCGAGTTAC
>CM055737.1:23281364-23302840 GCA_029465975.1 Dallia pectoralis | reverse complement strand
CGTATAGCTTCTTGACTCTATACTTGTTGGCGGCCTCCCTGGCAGTGCTAACTGGTAACTGCGCCCCATATGTGAGGTACCTCCAGAAAGCAGGTCAATGGCACAGGATTGTCCCAAGGATCATCACGCCATCACTAGAAGAGCTTTTCTAAATAACTTGTACTTTCAAATCTGATTCTATGTTTTAATGGCATTACGTGGCGATGGCCTGAGAAGTTGCCCAATTGAAGAGATAACATATCATGAACATGAAGTCCTGCGTACTGTTGGTGCTGTTCTGTAGAGTTTTAGAAATTTTTAAGAGAGTAATTATACTTTGTTCGTACACAATGTTATTGTTCGTGAGCATAACGTCAAATCGTAGCCTTGTTAGCTGTCTATAGAGCATGTTAACACTGTGCTCTCTGAAAAGACACCTGGAGGAAAATTGACGGCAGTCAAAACTGTGCTCATCTTTCTGAATCTGTATAATGAAGTATTGCTTTATCTCCATAAAGTCATTAAACAGTCGCAGGTCAAATCGTAAAAGGAGCCATCCTCACTGCTGACCAATCAAGTGCCTTTGTCACAGCAGCACACGTTGTCATTATCCTACCTAGAGAAAAAAGGAATGACAAGTATGTATTTGTAGTTTGTGTGTAGTAATAAGCAGAGGTGTGGACTCGGGAGTCATGTGACTTGGACTCGAGTCAGACTCGTCATGGAATTTGATGACTTCAAGACTCAGCCTCGACAAAATGTGCAAAGACTTGCAACTCGACTTGGACTTGAACATCGTGACTCGTGACTTCACTTGGACTTGCGCCTTTTGACTCGAGAAGACTTGCTACTTCCATGAAAACTGGGAAGGAAATGTTCTACATGACCGCCTCTCAGTTTATCTGCATTGTGAAAAAATGCATGCAGGAGCCACTTGGCAGCTGCCTGCCTGACATCAATCACTGTAGTCCCACGTTGTTTTTGATCTGTAGCATTGTTTTGAGAAAAAAATGCGTTGTTTGATGGACAGAGAGCACGCGCGCTGCCTGCACGACATCCAATCACTGTAGTCCCACGTTGTTTTGATTGGACATCAATCACTGTAGTCCCACGTTGTTTGATTCGACATCCAATCACTGTAGTCCCACGGTGTTTTGATTGGAGACAGCATCCAGAAGCAGGCACATTTGCAAGACAGCCAATGAAGCACAAGCAACAACGCGCCAGTTGGCAAAATGATAACGAATATAGTTTCCTTTGGCTATAAAATTACGAGGTAGTCGACAAAAAAGAGTTACAATTTGCAAAACATGCGGGTCGAAGATTACAGACGGAGCTGCACGGGCACGCTCACACGCACACGCACACGTCTCTATGGAGTCATTCCAATTATATTATCCAGGTTGGTCCATTTTTCAGAAGTGATCATTTGAGGAGTGAGGATTTAGTAATGACATGTTTAAAAGTTCAGGCTAAAAAGGACCCATGTCTATTTGAAAGTTAAACTGTTTTGCAAATTGAGGTTAGGGCTGGACAATAATTCAATATCAATATATATCATGGTAAAAAATCAATAACTTGGTGATATGATTTCTAAACACATTTTCGATATTTCAATATTTTTTGCTGATCTCCAACACGGCAAGTTTAAGCTACAAAATGAGGCGCCCATGACCGGGTAATTCAAACGTGACTGAACGAAAAGCTTCCATAGAGTGAGGAGAAGCAGACAGTTGATATGAGAGGAAAGACTAATTCAGTGGTAGAAGTGGTTCAGCTTTCTGGGATCTGATAAACTTCAGGTTTCAGCGTGATGCTAAATGTGCCGGAGAATGAGAGGCTCAAAAGCGCATAAAGCAAACATGAGCTTGGATCTTCCACGTTGACTGGCCCATGGCGTCATGATGGACATGCGCTTTTGAGCACTCATTCTCCGAGCATGTTGCGACATGCGCGTTCATGAGCTTCTCTCTCGTGTCTCTTTAAATCCCACGGTCACGGGAGCAAACTCATGAACTCACCTCTTCATTGTCTAACATGTTAACTAACTTTAAACAATATGTTTATAAGATTTTGTTGCAGAAGTTTGTGTAAAGAATATAATCAGCCTATGTTATTGTTTAAGGTAAATATATTAATAAGGTCAGTCTCAGAAGAGTCAAATTGCTTATTTGACTTTTTCTTGTTGTATAAGGTTAAAATCAAATAAAAGGTGAACTTTAATTTATTTGTACCGCTTTTATTTCTAAAATATTATTTAGTTTTATGGAGGAGGCTCAAAAGACATGGCAAATGTATTTTTCAGAAGATTGTGTACAGACATCCGTTGTGGGTGTTCATGGCATTCATTTTATCATATCGATCGGAATTATGTCGTATCGACCGAAATGAAATATATCATGATATAAAATTTTTTCCATATCTTCCAGCCCTAAGGTCAATACAATACAGGACTGAAGTTGCTGTGCATTGTTCTAGTGCAATATGCTGTTGAAATACAAGCAATTTTTGTGAAATTAAATTTTCAGTTTTTTACTGTATTAATGTCATTGTATAAAAAGAGGTTTAAATAAATACAAATCTTACAGACATACATGATTTATATAAATTCTGCCGTAAGATGACTTGAAATGACTCGAAACTAAAATGGTAGGACTTTTGACTCGACTTGAGACTTGTCGGCTTTGACTTGTGACTCGACTCGGGACTTTGCCTCATCTTTGACTCGACTTGACTCGGGACTTGAGGGCAAAGACTTGAGACTTACTTGTGACTTGCATAACAATGACTTTGTCCCACCTCTGGTAATAAGTATAGTAATAAGTAAAAACATTTGGAACTGTAAACTATCTCCTGAAAAACAATCAGAATTCATAAAAGTTGTCTCTGATGTAGCACTGCCTTACAGAAATGTTATGTATTGTCCGTTATTGGTGCAACCCATGTCCTTCATTGCATATATTAGAATTCTTTACGCCTTATGGCTTGTAGTCCATCTATAGGAGCAGATGAAAAATGACATGTTAATTGACAGGGTCGAATTAAAAAACACCCTGCTGAGATGCTCAAACCGCCGGGCAGACAGCAAATATCTGTTCTGAAACATCTGCATTGATAAAATTTCCAGAGATTGTAGAAGGTTTTCTGGAGGAAGAAACAGGTCCCACCACTAAGGCCGCGTGTGTGGGTGAGGTGTATCATCTCATTCCAGCCTGCAGAGCAGAAACTGTTCCCAGTACACTAGTTAATGACCCCTAGGTCCTTGCTCATGTGGAAATCCTGTATAGAATACCGCTGAGGATGATATTCGGTTGACACTCAATGTGTGTGTGCACGTGCATGCGTCTGCGTGCATGCATGTGCACGTGACAATCTTAGCAAATGCAGCGTGTGCATGCGGGCAGCTGAAGTGAAGTGCATGCTTGCACGTTTACGGATGCACGCGCGTTGGAATGAGCGTTTGCGTGTTCATATAGACGCAAACATTATTCGTACGTGTTGCAACAATGCAGCACTCTACACATGTATGACCAAGGGCCCTATGCTTCCTTGCCTCACTATGACACACGTAGTTGCCTTGGCAACCCTGCAGTCCATCTCATTTGCTTTGGTGTATGCAGCATTGTACGGAGAGAGAGAGAGAGCGAGGGTGGGAGTAAACCCAGAGACTGCAAGTGAGAATGACAGAACTAGAGACAGAGAGGAAAGAAGGAGAGATGGTAAACCACGGAATGCGCGGTGAGTAATTGAGAAGGTTTTGTTTCTTCCAGGGCCTGTATTGTGAATGTTATCAATGCGCTACCAAACCCCATCAGTCCCATGTCCTCCCACACTTTAAATATTCCTTCACATGTTCACTGAGCTAAATATGGACCGCTTGGTTTGATTTGTGCGCAGCCAAACCTATTGAAATTCACAAAGCTGCCTGTGCTATCGGTCTCTGTCTTTGTGGGTAGCTACATGTACGGGCCTGTTGTAGCATTGTCGTGCATTTTCAGGGGACTGGGGACAGTAGATGACTGGAAATGATCAGCTGTTCACACCAAGGAGAAACAGTTGTGGTCCAATGTCTAGACCGAGGTGGTCAGGACGTGAACATGCAACTAGAAAAGACCAAAGACAATAACGGCCCTAAACATTGTGCTTAAGTATCACATTACACAGAGTTTTGTTTTTAAAAGACAGAGTCCTCCTGAACATCCGTGAAAATCTATTATTTTTCTAGCGGTGGTTGCCAGGACAACCGGTGCATTTTATTACAGGCTTTTTGATTCAGCGTGGAGGGATCAGTCCCCAAACATTATGTAAGACTGTGGATTTATTCATGAGGGGTTTCCTGCAGCCTGGAAACCATGAAAGTACATAAATGTTTTCCTACTCCCCTATTCTTCTACTATACATGTTTGATAGACTCTGGTTTGGGGATTTTCTAATTGCCTTACATCTTTCACGAACGACACTTTAGAATTATATGTCCCAGATAATCTTTAGTGGGATCAACTGACAATTTCCCAGCCGGCAAACACTATTGTGGTTGATTAAATTCCAATGGCTTGTTTTAAGGGAATGATTATTCAATACTGTTTGTCTCTGAAGGAGATACTGCAAGTGTTACGGATGTCGCACTGTCATGAGAACCCGTTTTTCCACTGTCCGTCACCGACAAGCTGGGCTTGAACCATATATCCTCTGCATCATCATGCACGTTGCAGGATTCTTCTTGGCGATGTTCGAAAATGTGCCTCTTCCATGTCTCCCATCCGCATTGCAAGCTGACAGGGTCAGTTCACCGTGGGCGTTCTTAATCCTGTCAACCATAGGACATGATCTCATTGTCTTGTGTTGCAAGTGCGGCTGCTTTTCCTCGGTCGGAATGGGAGACGCCTGTAGTCCCAAGTTCAACAGGTGAAAGACGTAAAACAGGAACAGCTGCAGCGCTGTGTTTTGTTTTGGAGGGCTTGTTATGAGCCGAGGAAAAGCCGAAGTGAGAAAGCGTTCCTGTAGGCCTGATTAGCTCTGGCCTCTCTGCTATTCAACTCTGATGGTGGAGACGGGCAGCCTCATCTGTTTAAAATAAACCAGACACATGCGAGAGGGTCCCAGCAGGAATCCATGCAGCTCCAATTATGGCTCTCAGCTTCAGATATGAGTGGTATTATCCTCGATTGGATCTTGACAATAACCTGCACTCACCATGTTGTCATTAGGAGACTTCAGACCCTCATACAGAAGACGCAGATCTCATGTGGAATGTGGAAACACGTGAAGTGGAGCATGCAGGTTTTCGTGAATACGTTCAGTGATGAGCAAATCGCCACAAGATCATGGTCCCAAGAACATTGAGACGAGCATCTGAACTGACTGCCGTCTGGTTGCAAACATCTTAAGCCACACAATGCAAATCGCCATCCCTCATCATCCGACACTCTGGACCCATTCATATTTTAATAATCCTTGCTTCACGTCAGACTCCTCTGACCTCGATGCAACCAGGTTCTAGACTTCCTAGCAAACATACCACAGGGGATCCCTCAGGGGTGCGTGTTTTGTCCCCTTCTGTGCTGCCGCCACCATAACCCTGTGGCCGCAGCACCTTCAGTTCCGTCAGCTAGTATGCCGATGACACGGCGAAGGTAGGCTTGAAGCACAAAGGTGACAAAACATCCACTACGGAGAGGTCAGAGACCTGGCAATGTGGGAACAACAATTGGTCAATGACTGAAAGACAAAGCAGCTGATTGTGTGGATGAGAGAAAATAATGGGATGAGCACGCCCAATATTGACAGGTCAGATGCTTTAAACATCACTGGGACGCTATCTGTTCAGGAGGTTGAGGAGATTTTTTGTACGCCCTCAGATTCTACAGCTGCACCATTGAGTTCATACTTGACTGTCTGTATCACCACTTGGTAGAAACATTTGCACCATAAAATAATCAATGAATTGTCAACGACTGCAGCCTCCCAAGTCCGAGGATGTTTTCTATACAACCACTTCGCATCCACCGAAATGCATCAGAGCAATCATCATTTCTAGATGGTCAGGACCTTGTACAGCTTCTACCCTGAGCTCTTTGGTCAATATGACTGCATAATTACTCCTTCATTAGTCCTTTTTTAGCTAATCCGTACAACTTCATGCACACAAAATAATCTAACCACACATACAACCACACAACAGTATACACTGCTTTACACAGCTATGGCTTAACCTGTGGAGAGCCCTAGGCCCTTGGTTATATATTGCTCTAACCAGTTGACACACACACACACACACACACACACACACACACAGGCATGCAGCATCCGTCTTTGCTATGCATCACACACTCACACACATTTTCGATTCGAGCGAGCTGACAACTCTGGCAATTCCTTTTGTTTCAGCACATGCCCTCTAAAGGTCTGTGCACGGCATTGATTTTACACACATCACATGCACCATACTTTTTTTTAAGTCTCAAATTAAGTAACCCGCCCATCGATCCGATGCTGGTACTCCCTGTCAATAGGCGAGCAAAATGTCATTGCTTAATATTATCCTTCATCCAGTCTGTACATGTCCAGTCCTTGTGTTGCCATTTTTATTTGTTAATACATTTTTACTTCCTTTTCTCTTCTTTGACTTGTTCGCCCTATGTGAGCCTGATAATGTCATTCTACACATGTTCCAGAATTAGATTTAAATGCATTAGCACGGGTCTGAGCATTCATATTTCTTCTCTCCTCTGTATCTCCGACAGACCAGCAGTATTCCCTTGGTCCCTGTCCCGACATTTCCGATGAAGACCGGCGCCTCCCTTTCCCCAGCCAGGAACATGAAGGGCTTATCGGGTGGACGCCCCCAGCACCAGATCCCCGCCCCCACGGACTGGACCAGTTTGATCATCCACAAGACTTCCATGGCATGGGTCATCATGGCGGTGCCTCCGCAGTCGCGCCACCCCTCCTACCTGCTTAGCCCCACAGACAGCTGCCCCATGGACTACCACCACCGCATCAAGTACTCACTGCGGAGCTCCATCCACTCCGACTGCATGATGATGTCCCCAGTCATAATGGCTCCCCCGTCGGGCGTCGTTGGTGGCACCGCCGCCATTGACCATGTCTCCAGCAGCACCTTTCCCAGAATGCACTATAGCTCCCAGTTTTATGACTCGGCCACGCTGGGACGAGTGCCCGCCATCACTGCCTCAGCTACCTCCCACGCACCCTCTGCTGCCTCTGGGTCGGCTCCAGGCCCAGTACCAGGGCAGCGGCAAGAGCAACCGCATCCCTGCCAACCTGCTGGACCAATTTGAGAAGCAGCTGCCCCTCCACCGCGACGGCTTCCACACGCTGCAGTATCAGAGGACGTCCACCACGACCACCACCACGGAGCAGCGCAGCGAGAGCCCCGGGCCGAACTCCGCCACCTCGTCCACCCGGCCTACAGAAGCCCTTCTCACCAAGTCCCACTCCTGGGAGGGCTCGCCCAAGATGAACGGGACCAAGGGCGAGGGAGGAAGCGGAGGGGGCCACACGGAGGCTCCCAGCACGGCCACCACGGAGGATCCAAGCATGGCAGCAAACGAAGCAAGAGCAAAGAGCGCAAGGCGCACGCTCGGGGGCGCCGGTGGCTTCTGGAGCTCCGACGATAACTTGGATAGCGACAGCACCTACCGCACGCCCAGCGTCATGAGTCGTCACCAAGGCGACCACTCCCACGCCGCCCACTGCTACCCGGACTCCATGCACCACAGTCACTTTGGGGACCTGTCCCTCAAGACCTCCAAGAGCAACAACGATGTCAAGTGTTCGGGCGTGGTGGAAAGCATGGCCGTAGCTCCGGAGGGGAAGTTCATGAAAAGGAGCTCCTGGTCCACGTTGACTGTCAGCCAGGCTAAGGAGGCTTACAGAAAGTCCTCACTGAACCTGGAGAAACCCATGATACACACAGACCCCAAGCCCTCAAGCTGCGGGCCTGTCACTACCTGCAGGTGAGTGGTGGTCAGAGTTGAGGCTCTCTGTTAAAGTTATGAGTGTGTGTGTGTGTGTGTGTGTGTGGTAGTGTGCTTCTGACATGTCAATGGCAATCAAGACCTTGCCCTAAACTCTACAATATTAACCGTGTCAAGAATCAGTGCATGATGACAAATGTGACATGACATAAAGGCCTGGTTCGATCTTGCCATATCTGCGTTCGTCGTGTTCAGCAAAAGGAGCGTTGTGTGTCACAGTGGGAATTGTCTAGGAACACTAATGGATCACACATCCAAATATTCAAGTCAAACAAGAACAGCCATTGATTGCATTGATTCTTAAAAGGTCCCATTTCAGCGAAACAAAACGACGGACATGTCAACCGGGAGCCCGGTCAGTAACAGCTCCGGACTGAACCTGTCCTATTCCATTCTCAGAGGAACAATCCAGCCTCTATATGTGGGATCCCATATTCCTTTTTTTTTGGTATTCCCTGTTGTGTGCCGCCTGGGAGAGCCATAGTGTATTAAGATGGAGCAATCAATTGTGGGAATCCATGTCAGGGAGGAAGACACTGTAAATAATGAAGATAGCTTCTGCCATGGATAACCCGCCACTGGGTCTCTATCTTCAGGGTAGTCCCTGTTGTTTTCTGAACACTAGACACCTGTTTAAAGGTGTGTACATGGCGTACAATTGGGCACATCTACATGGACACACACACACACACACACACAGAGAATACCCACAGAGCAAATATAAAAGTACCGCTAAAATGATTTCAGTTTTTTTTCCGATTTTCGGGTCGTATATGTGTTAACCGACTGACATTAGGTCAACGGCTCATCATCAATCGGCTGAATTGCAGAAGTGTCTAACACGGCCACGTCTATAGTATAATGTTCGTGTCTATAGCGTAATGTCTGAGAGTTGTGCACACTACACTTGGATGGGCACTGATATCCATGTTCCGTTTAGTAAAGCTCTTATCTCTGTAAGCACTAACAATATTCTGAGGCATTATACTGGATTATCTGGATAATCAGGAATGAAGTAGAAGTCAACACCAGTAACCTCAACTGTGTTGACTGTGTTGACGCCTAGCAACATTTTCATAACAGTATAACCCAAGTTTTAAACACAAATCATACTGTGAATCATGACAAGTAAAACCAGAGATGTATGTAGGTAGGTTAATATTTAATGTCCCGTGCCTGATAGATATATGCTGGTCTATATTTAGTGTATTAATTCTGATGGATGTAGGCTGCTTATACGTCTAGCTGAAAGAAGTCAAATAAGTTAATTCCCAGAGGCGTTGTTTGTTTTAATATGCATGGAGCAGATCAATTGTATTTACTTTACTTACTGTTGTGGTCAAGATGCAATTAGTAAATACATTCTTAAATCCATATTGAATGTGTTTCACCAGGATATTGGAAGAAGAAATGTGCTGATGCAGTTTTATCCAGTTTCCACTCTCTTAAATCCTCATTCGCTCACTTTGTGTAAACATGTATAGTTCAGTGTAACCATTTAAGATCACTTAAAAAAAAATTAACCCAACCTTAGTCACGATGAGAAGCCATCTTGTTGCGTTAAGTTAGTCAGCCAGGTAGCACAGTATAACATGCAAGCCACAAGAAGAAGCCCCAGAGAAGAAGCCCCAGAGAAGAAGCCCCAGAGAAGAAGCCCCAGAGAAGAAGCCCCAGAGAAGAAGCCCCCAGAGAAGAAGCCCCAGAGACGAAGCCCCAGAGACGAAGCCCCAGAGACGAAGCCCCAGAGACGAAGCCCCAGAGACGAAGCCCCCCAGAGACGAAGCCCCAGAGACGGCCCCAGAGACGAAGCCCCAGAGACGGGGCCCAGAGACGGCTAAGCCCCCCAGAGACGAAGCCCCAGAGACGAAGCCCCCAGAGACGAAGCCCAGAGACGAAGCCCCAGAGACGAAGCCCCAGAGACGAAGCCCAGGCTGGGAAGTTCCAAAACCTTCTGGAGGCTGCAAGCACGGCCAATCTTAACCATGCACAGCCTCATCCCCCATTGGGACCTCATTTGGGAGAGTATAACTAGGTTCCAGGAGAGCTGGTTTGGGGAGGAGCTGAAATATGGGCCTCCAAAAAGAGAATGTCCATGAAGTGCTTCAATGATACGTTAATAGCACACTTTATCAGGAGGAATTGATCACCTACTTTTGTAAGTGCTGAAAACACGTCCTCTGTTTTATAGTGAATGTTCAGGACAAGGCGGGGAAAGATCTGTCCCAGGGTCAGAGTGTAGATGATAAACAGTAGAGGCTCAAGCACAGAACCTTGAGGCACGCCTTGGTTATCAGGGACTATGGAGGATTTAGCAACTCCAAAAAGGCAGAAGATAGAGGTCCAGGAGAAATAAGATATTGAAATGCCGGAGACAGCTGCAATGCCAAAATAATTAATGGTTCATTAGGAATGAAATAAGAGCCGTTTAAGGTTATCTGTTGTTGTTATATGTCATGGATGTCATTTGTTATGGATGGGATTGAACGCAGCCAATCCGATTGAAGGAGAAACAATGCCTGTCAGCAGAGAACAATGCACAATGTTGTTGGCGTAAAGTTTGCAAAGACCTACAGTAAGCTTGATAGAAAATACAGTCTGTGTGCTAAACATGCCGTGAGGAATCACATGGAAGGCAGTGATTGAGCAAAGCTGGACACCGCCGTCTCTGGCTTTTTCCAGCGGGAAGTCATGATGCTAACTAGATCCAATTAGCCCTTGCTGCACCTGCTCTAGAAATGGCCTAGCAAAAGATGATGTCAGTAGCATAATACAGCTATCAATGTAGGCCTCTTCAGTCACCAATACTAAACGTATCTCCTATCAATCATTTTTCTTACTAATTATGCCTGTTTACATGCAGGTAAGTTTACCATTATTCAAATGTAATGGTATGTTCACATGTTTCTTAAAACAGGTTTAGAGTGAAATTAAGACTTTCTGACACTTCAAAAAATGCATGATAAATAATTTACTTCACTTTCTCTAAATTTCCTTGTTATAGACTATAACTATAATCAACAAACAAAAATCCGATGATGACAAAATAAATAATGGTTTAAGAGATTTGTGGCAATTTTTTTTTTTAAATTACAAAATTATGTTTTCACTTCTTTGCTAATAATATTCAGATCTTTCATGTGTCTCTAGACCTGGATTCAATGAATTGGGCGAGATGTAAACAGAAATGTACCTGTATATACAATGTCCCACACTCCCACAATCCACTACAGTTCAAGTCCAAGGAAAGAATCAAGCCATCAACTCAAAGAAATTTACTTAGTCCTCTGAGAAGTGTCAAGGTATTGATCAAATGAAGATAATAAAACACTTACTGAATCATATAAAGTTCCTGTGAGAACAGTGATCTTAACCGTGATATAGAAGAAATTTGTAACTACAGAGACTCTTCTTAGAGCTGACCGCTGACCGTAAAACAAAGTAACTAGTCAAAACATCCTTGTTCTGGGATGTAACAAAGAAACCAATGATCACCACAGAGCTTTAGAGTAACTATGTAGTGATATGCGAACCTGTCAGAAAGACAAACATCTTTGCAGTAAACTATCTAAAATTATTTGTAGTAAAGTGGCTACATGAAAGCCATTCCTGAGCAAAAGGAATGTGAAAATGCAGCCTATAGATTTTGAGTGTATGAAGATAAATATTTTCTGGTCTGATGAAGACAAAATGGAACGATTAGGGCCTAGATGCCAAGTGCTATTTTGGGAAAGTCAGGTGCCGCTCCGCACATTCCTAATACAATCAATACAGTAAGGCATGGTGCTTGGTGCATGTTATTGGGATGCTTTTTCATCGGCAAGATTAGGAGAATGGACAGAGTAAAACAATGAGGTTATCAAAGAAAACCTGTTCCAAAGTGCACAGGACCTTAGACAGTTGACTAAAATAATCTTACAGTGCGACAACGCCCTAAACTCAAAAGTATTTTGGAGAGAAAAAAAAAAAAAAAAATTATTTGTATGAACGGTGACTATCCATCACTTCAAAATAATTAAACGTCTTTTGGGAGTCCTGAAAGCTACAGTTCACCAACCCTCTGATTCTGACAGAGCTTGGGTGTGTCTTCAACAAGAATGGAATAAACTGTGGCCTCAAAGCTCTGAATGCTGCCAAAAGCATTTTCTACAAAGTGTTGATAAATCTACTGTAATTCTTATGTTAATTCAATGATTTTTTGTAATTTTTTATAAATTATGGAATTTCCCCGTCATTATGGGTATTGTCTGTAGATCTTGGCAAACAATACAGTAATAAATTATGTAAGGATGTCTATAACACAACAATGTGTGAACAAACTGAATAATCAGAATACTGTAGCGGTAGTAGCAAAAGCCGCATAAATAACATATGTGAGTGTAAAGTATCTGTGTATGAATTGAATAGTCTGGATCATACTGGACTGGTAGATGGGGAGGAATCGAGCATACATCAGTCCCTGATAAACATTTCTTTAATCTTTTTCAATCATCTACATAGCATCATGTTGGTTTAAACAGAGCATCAATACAACATCTGAAGGTCAAGCTGGTGTCCCTGTGATTTGCACCCAGTCATTGTAACAAATAATATTCCAGAGTCTGAACACTCTGGCCTCCTTGGGCTAAGAGAATAGGACACACCCATCTCCAATAGGACACAGCCATCTCCACTCTGTGTCGTTCCTGCCTGTCTGTCTGGGAGCCCTTGGTGTGTGTGTGTGTGTCATACAGTGTTATGGAGACTGATTAAGGTAACGGTCTGCATCCCTGTCCAGGGGGGCGTGCTTCAACATCTGGCCACATCATATGCACCCTGTAATTGTAATGAATAAGCTGCTAGGACCAGACTGTACACACACATATATATATATTTCTCTGGGCACTCACTGGTTGGGTATGTCTGCTTTCCACACTCAATAAAGTTTGATAGAATGGCTTCTTCTGATCCATTAGCTGAAGCATAAGTGGCAACTGATTCATTTCACCCTAAAAAGACGGAAAGCCTGTGGTATTAGATTATTGGTCGTTTACCTTATCTAGGAAAAGATTTCTTACATTTGGACTAAAGGATCGATTTGCAACGGTCTAATGTCCCAGTCAATTAGTGTTTTGGTGTCTTTCAGTTATGATGATTTTTTGCTGCGATTTTAAAGGCCTTCATTCATGCGTTCTACTCTGAACAGTTGATGTTGAGATGTGTCTGTGAGTTGACCTCTGTGAAACATTAATTTGGGCTTTGATCTAAGGTTGAGTTAATTTCTGAGGAAGGTAGCTAATACATGTATTCTCTGCAACAGAGGTAGCTCAGGGTCATCCATGGCACTGGTGGTCTTCATGAGATCCAGTCTCATCATATGACTTGAGGATTTTCCTGACTGCACACTTTAAAAGTTCTTGCGAGAACGTTCCTCAACCATCAAGCCGTCATCAAGGCAAGGGGTTACTACTTTGAAAACTCTACAATATTAAATGTATTTTGATCTGTTGAACACATTTTTGGTGACTACATAATTCTACCTGAGTATCCGTGTCTATACATACTGGTCCTCTATATCATGATCTAACCTCAGAAAGTCATGTACCCCATTTCTCAGGCTACACCTCCTAGGTTGGGAGATCCTGGTGAGTGGAGGTTGTTGGGAAGAAAAATAGGAAAGCAGGATCATTCAGACAATTAAATTGTAAAGCAACTAATGATGCTAAAAATTGCTAGGCAAGTGGTACCCAGTGGCATAGCGGTGCCTCTTCTTTCAGGTGTAACAACATTTTCTTCAATAAGAAACAGGGGAATGCTAACAAGCTAATGACGAGCTCACATTAGCAACACCTGCCTTGTTATCCACCAGCTGATCAGGGACTGCACATTAGGAGGATTTTTTCCCCTTTCGTTTATTGCTGTCTTTAAGCCCCATTAAATTAGATTTCATACAATCGCTGCATTTCTTTTGAACACTCTCAAAAAAATATAAGATACAAGTGAGCAAAATATTTATAATGCTGACCTGCCAAGTCAGACGTTGACGAGGAGATTTTAAATCAAGAAAAATGGAAGCTAAACCTTGAGAAGCCTGGGGAGGGGCAAATAAAGAGACATTCTTAACTCTCGTCTCGGTATAAAAAAGTTCATTGGATGAATGATTAAAAGGTAAATTATTTCTCCATGTGATTTTTGTCAAAACAAAGTGTAATATTTTTAAACAGCTTACTTCCAAACTCGCTAGCCAAAATATATCAAATTCATTTTCAACATTTCCAGACTTAAGTAACCCTTAAGGCCACACTACCTGGCACAACCTATATTTCAGTTTGGCTCGGCCAGATACAGTGCAAAGGAAAACATATTACATAGGGTACTACTTAAAGATAGAACAGTCACAAGAATAATAGGTTAGTGATAGCATGCATGCGATTTAAAGTCAAATTTCGATGGTACAATATTGGTTTGATACTAAGCAAATTTACTAGACATTCATTTGTGTTTAAAGAAAGTGTGCAGCATTGTTTTGTGTGTCCTTGTTTTATATGAGCATACTTTTTAAATGTAGTCTTTATCACCAGCACATAATGAACTTATTACATTACATTACACAAGTTACTTGTGTAGAAAAGAAATGCGTGAATAGAAGTGCATATGATTGAATGGTTTGTAAACTTGAAAAAAAATGTACTGCTGCTGGATGCTCTCTGCCTGTCTTGACTCACAGTAGAGAAGTCAGATTAAGTGTTTCAGAAAAATCGGAATATTGAGCACAATAATAATTTTCCGTCCAAAACTGTATACCTGTAGTTTTTATGCTATCTTCGCTAGTTTTGAAAATCACCCATGCGACCTAAAGTTGGTGAGCAGTAGTATTGATAAGGCATGTTTACCCTCTGGAGCCCTGCTGGGTGAGGGTTCAAATTCTGTGTTTCACCACATTGTCCATGTAACCCTTTTACCACAAGTGTATGGAAATCTTTAAAAATACTTTAAAATTCCAGAGAAAGTGTAGACGCTCTCCCTGCTAACTACACTATCAACCTGCTAAGTGTCTTTTTAATATTAATAATTCATGTAATAATATAATACAAATCCCTACCTCACAGGTTGGCATCTCATTTGGACCATGGACTAAACTCTAATTTTAAAGAAAAGTCCAAAGCATAGGTGTCAAACTGATTAGGTTTGGGCAGTATTTGCATATTTTTGATCTCACCTTGTACTTGGTTGATTAATTAGGTCACTAGTTGGTAAAGCTCTACCCTCACCTGGTTGTTTAGGTCCAAACTGGGAACCAATTTAAAGGAAAAAAACTCAAACCTGCGTATACTACGCCCTCCGTGGAGTTGGTTTGACCACTTTTGGTCCTAAGGCTTTACTTGGCTGTACCTATAGGGTAACCCTGGGAGTACCTTCCTGGTAATACCTGTGTGGAGCTCTTTATTCTGGTTTCAATCTTTTAACATATACACGTTAGTTAATGCATTGGTGTCTCTTAGCGAATACAGTACTTTGAGGGTGAAGGACAATCCAAAATCATGAATACAAAAGTCTTGTATCGCTTAAACATTTGTTTGTAGTTTTGGATATATTTTTAAAAAATGCAACAATTCTGTTTTTGAATTATTGATGATCAGCCAATTGCCCAGTACTCACTAGTACTTAACCTACAATTACCACTTAAAACAGCCTACTGCCACCATGATTATAATTAGGTTGAGAAAGGCATTTGCCTATTATTTCAGTTGCAAACATGTCATCATGGGGACTGTAGAGTTGAGCTCATAAAAATTAATCAAAGTCATATTAGCAAGCAGTGCAAATTGTTTCTTCACTAATATATTTTTAAACAGTTATATTTATCGCCGATATCATGTGGTGAAAGTTACAGCAGCGTTATAGGAATTATGTTTATAGCTTCTAGACCAGTGATTCTCAACCAAGGGTACTTGGACCCCTGAGAGTACTTGGCCTCTCCACGGGGGCACTTGAAAACACTCATGACACCATGAAGCACAAGTGAAATTAACCAGGGGGTAAATGAGGTGTACTCCGAAAAGAACAAAACTCTGTCTTAAGGAACAGTAACTGGAAAAGATAGGGACCTGCTGTTCTAGACGGGTGTGGTATATCGCGAATAAACCATGAGCTGTTCCCCCTCACAATGCAAAGTCCCTGGACAAAGTTAGTGGTACATTGGTTTATTGGCTCACGGACTACTAGCCATCAGAGAACTAAACAAACACTTTAGTCTCAAAATGTAGCATACAACACAAAATGAAAACGGTACCTTGTGCCCTTTATCAGCCAGGAGCTAAGAGGTAGAATTAAACCATTTTCAAATCCATATTTTTACACTTCGTTTCACAGTTAGGAGAACGTCTCCCGGTTACGTATGTAACCTTAGTTCCCTGAGGGGAACGAGGCGCTGCGAAAGCTATGGGAACGCTCTGCGTGAGTGCGTCATGAAGCACATGTGTAATCAGTCCAATGGCGTGCCCGAGCCCAGGGCGTCACGAACCCAGGTGACGTCGCGACCAGGGAAGTCATAAAGCACCCTAATTACCGGCACCTTCAGTTTCTGATGGGCTGAAGCAAGTGCCAAGGGCATGCTGGGAGTATGGCACAGACACGCAGCGTCTCGTTCCCCCTCAGGGAACTAAGGTTACATACGTAACCGGAGGCGTTCCCTATCCAGGGAACTTGAGCTGCGTGAAAACGCTATGGGACGCCACTACCCACTTCGCCATACTGAGGCAAGTGTCCGCCATGTTAAGTCAGGCGCACATTCCGGGCCAACACCTGCGCCCCCTGGCGTGGAGCTAAAGTCAAGCTGGTAAATCTCACGAGGCGTGTGCGGTGAGGACCAGCCTGCCGCAACACAGGCGTCATGTAGAGACACTTTACCTGACAAAGGGCTTTTGAAGCCGCCATACTCCCTGGTCGGTGGGCTCGAACAGCCAAGGGTGAGCTGAAGTTCTGTGGACGTAGGCGTCTAAGGCCTAACCGGAAAGAGGAGGTTATGCTTCTTCTGGTCCCGACGTCAAAAGGAGGAGGGCAAGAAGGCAGAGCACGCTAATAGGCCCCCAACGATGTTAGTTGGGACCTTGAGGACATACCCGGGTGAAGGTAGTAGAAGCGCCTTGACCATACCGGGTAGGAAGTCCAGCAAGGGCGCCACCGACAGCGCTTGCATATCACCAATCCTCTTCAGAGAGATGCTGGCAAGTAAGAAGACCGTCTTGAGGGTCACGGACTTTGAGGACCTCCTCAATGGGCTCAAGCCCAGACAGGGAGGGCCTTCTGGAACAATAGCCAGTTCCCAGGATGGCACCTTCATGCTGGCTGCTGGCCCTCAGCCTCCGGGCGCCACGAAGGAAGCGTGATACCAGTGGGTGTCTCCCCAGAGAAACCCCATTTAGAGGGCATGGCATGCGGACAAAGCCGCCACATACACCTTCAGTGTGGATGGGGATAGACCTGTAGAGAAGCGATGCTGCAGGAACTCAGTACTGCAAACACTGGGCAGTTAACTGGGTCCACCTGCCCGTTCTCTACACCCGCGAGGTGAACAGTTTCCACCTGGCGGCATACGCCTTCCTTGTGGCTGGAGCTCTGGAGTGAAGGATGGTCTCACGACCTCAGTCGAGACCTGAAACTAAGGCGGGCCCCCAGAGGCCAGGCCCATAGTTTTCCCACAGCTCCGGGGCGGGGGTGAAGGATGACCCCATGCGCCTGGGAAAGCAGGTCCCTCCCCTGATCCCGGAATCTCAGCGGAGAGCCGGCGAGGGAGAGATATTAGGTCCATAAACCATACTCGGAGCCGGCCAGTACGGTGCTACAAGCAGTAGACTGACCCGCTCTGACGGATCCTCTCCAGAACTCCTGGGAGCAGAGCCGGGAGAGCGTACAGCGTGACCTCGGCCATGCCTGCACCATGGCATCCAGCCCCAGTGGGGCTGGATGAGTCAGCGAAAACCACAGAGGACAGTGTGACGTCTCTCTGGACGCAAATAGGTCCCTTCGGCCCGGCCGGGGAGTCGACCAAAGGCTCCACCACCTCGGGATGGAGTCTCCACTCCCGAGCCTCGGCCCTGTCTCGACAGGGTGTCTGCCCCCTGATTTAGGTACCCAGGGATAAAAATGGCCCTTAAAGAAAGGGAGCTTCCCGTGGGACCACAGAAGGACCTGGCGGGCCAGATTGTAAAGTGGGCGTGGCGCAGACCCCCTGGTGGTTGATATAAAAAACCACCCCGATGTGTTGTCCGACCGGACAAGAACATGATGACCCCTTAGGTCTGGGAGGAAGTGCTTCAGAGCCTGGTAAACTGCAACATCTCTAGCCAATTTATGTGCCATGATGGCTGATGGCCCCGCCAGAGCCCATGAGCTGGGCGACCACTCATAATCGCCCCCCAGCCGGTGGGGGGAGGCATCCGTCGTTAGTGTAACACGCGACACGGGCTCCAACACGGGACCCTGGGTTAGGAACCAAGGCTTCCTCCACATGACCAGCGTGCGGAGACAAACGCCGCGTAACAGTGATCATGCGGAACTGGTTTCCCCTCAGGGAGAACCCACTTGGTTCTGAGCCACCACTGCTAACGTCTCATGAACAGCAGGCCGCAGGAATAACGTTGGAGCGCTGCTGCCAGCAGGCCAGCAGTCTCTGAAACTGTTTCACAGTGAGTGACTGGCCTAGCCTCACCTGCTCGGCGGCAGCAGAGTTAGCGCCACCCGTGGAGGAGACAGATGTGCCCATCGTGGTGAATCCCAGACTACGCCCAGGAGGTGGTCACCTGTACCGGCGACAGCACACTCTTCCCAGCATTGAGCCTCAACCCCAGTTTGTTTGATGTGAGCCAGACGACATCTCGATGCCGAACCGCTAGATGCTCCCGCGGAGCCAGAATCAATAGCAATCGTCGATGTAATTGAGATCGTATGCCCTGGAGCGCAACGGCGCCCGGGCAGCGTCTGTGCATCTCGTGAGCGTCGGGAGAGAGTGCTAGGCCAAACGGAAGAACCCGATGCTGGTACGCTTCGCCCCCAAAGCGAACCTCAGGAACTTCCTGTGTTGTGGAAGGATGGAGATGTGAAAATAGGCGTCCTTCAGATCTATCGTGACAAACCAGTCCTCGGACCTGATCTGTGATACGATCTGTTTGAGAGTGAGCATTTTGAAGCTGAGTCTCCCGACCGTCTGATTCAACAGACGTAGGTCTAAAATAGGACGCAACCCCCATCCTTCTTGGGAACAACGTACCGGCTGTACCAGCCCGACTCCTCACTGAGAGGAAGAACTCGTTCTATAGCCCTTTTAGCAGGAGAGTCTGTACCTCCTGCTCCAGTACCAGAGCCTCTCTGGGCCCACCACTGTGGGCAGGACCCCATTGAAACGAGGCGGATCGTCCCTGGATTGGATGGCATACCCGCTCTCGATTATCCGCAGGGACCCACTGAGATATATTCGGCAGGGTCTTCCACTCTGCCAGAAAATCTACTAAGGGTACCAGCCTCTCGAGGCTGGCCTCTGGAGTAACAGGTACTGCAGACACAGTGCCCTGTAACAGCGCACTGGCAGGAAGGCTTTCCAGAAGGAAGGCTTTCTCCCGATCTCTCATATCAGAGAGCTCAGCCAGAGATGCCTCTCCGTAGCCACCAAGGCTGCCATAGCACGGCCCACTGATTTGGCCGTCTCCTTAGTGGCACGAAGAGACAAAATCCGCCTGGACGAAGTTCTCGACCTCATCAGGACTTACAGTCTCCCCCTGAGCCCCGTCGCTAAGCAGCTCTGCCTGATATGCCTGTAGAATAGACATAGTATGGAGGCAGGAAGCTGCCTGACCCGCCGCCGAATAAGCTTTGCCCACCAGCGCTGAAGTAGTCTTCCACGCTGGAGGCAATGCCGGTGTCCTCAGAGACGATGCGCGGAGATAAATGGCTCGCCAGTATCTCCTCCCGCGACCGGCATGTCCGTACCCATGAACATTAGCCTCGGCAACATTCGAATACATATGAGTCCGCCCAGGATTAAACACCCGGGACGACACCGGCTTTTCCAGGACCTCGACACCTCAGTGTGGAGGTCCGGGAAGAAAGGCAAACACCGGCGAGGAGGTAAAGCACGGGAGGGCAAGAATCGTTCATTCAACACTAGTTGAAGCAGACTCCTGCCTGTCAGCGGCCACTCGATGTTGAGCTTTCCCACAGCTCGGGTCAGTACCTCCAGCAGCTCCTCGTTCGCAGGTGACTGAACCAACAATTCAGCCTCCGCCTCAGGGTTTTCAACCTCCATTTCCTCCAGAACTGGACGGCTGAGAAAAAAGGTGCCTCACCCAGGGCGGAAGAAACCCGCAGGGCAGCTTCCGAACCCCGAGCCGAGGCACTGGCTCTCAGCAGACGAGGACCGAGAAAATGCAGAAGCCGTCTCGGAACCGCATGCTAGATCCGCTTGCGGAACACGACGTCAGTCGGCGCCGTGCCTCGGCAGCGGCAGGACCTGAACCGCGGGGAACGCGAACGGAGCCGCTTTCCTGAAAAGCGCCAGGCGGAGCGAAGTGTGCGGATGGCGACGGTCGCAATGCTTACAGCTAGCCTCTTCCAAGGCTAGCTGGGCATGCTCCTCTCCCAAACAAACTACGCACAGAACATGTGTGTCCCGGCCCGTGAGAAAGCGTTTGCAGGGAGAAGCACACTGTCTGAAACGCCGCTCGGTTGCCATAATCGCGGTGAGCTCTTGTACATAAATGCCAAGAAAAAATTTCTGAATTAACAACGTAATAGCAGAAACCCGAGGACTGTCACAACATGCACTTGCTGAAGCAACAAAAACTGAAGGTGCCGGTAATTAGGGTGCTTTTATGACTTCCTGGTCGCAACGTCACCCGTCTGTGACGTTCCGTCACGCCATTGGACTGATTACACATGTGCTTCATGACGCACTCACGCAGAGCGTTCCCATAGCGTTTTCCACGCAGCTCGAAGTTCCTGATAGGGAACTCATCTCACTTCTCTGGAAGCTCTAATCAGAATGACGCGCCACATAGCGCGTGCGCCCACATACACACAGCGCGTGCGCCTTAACATACACACAGCGCATGTCACTGCACTTCCCTTACAGACTTCAAAATAAATGCATGCGTGGGTAAGTGACAGACGCTCTTGTAAACAAAAAAATAAATATACAATGTCAGCATTTTGTATTCAGCTGAAAAGATGAATAAACCATAAACCAAAGCATAAACAAATAAATAGTTTTTTAGCTTAGGTTTTAATTAGAGTCCTTTTGTGTGAAAAACGAAGTAATCCATGAACACACCGCCCTCTATGGCTGGAGGTAGAAGTGCCGCCCATTTCAGAGAGAGGGAGATTTAATGGTACGTTACATGAAGAGAGAGGCTGGTTCGACTGTTTCTTATATTCCCAGCTGTTAATTCTTCACAGACACCAGGTGCTGTATGAATTAACCCCTAGGCCATAAAGAGCAGTCTGTCAATTGAATTTTGAGTCAGCCTG
>CM055737.1:23260577-23280864 GCA_029465975.1 Dallia pectoralis | reverse complement strand
AACAGGCACAATGCAACAGATGTGGTGATTCAAGATGAGTGGCCTACAACAATGTCCAGCTAGAGGAAGTAATATGCAATAGCTGCGGGAAAAGGACATTATGCCCGAGTTTGCAAAACCAAAAGAATGTGTGAAATGCATGTAGCCACAGTGGTTGAGGACACAGGTGAAGAAGCTGCATTTCTGGGTTCACTGTCAGCGGATGCAAATGACGGCCGTGGATGACAGACATATGTAGAGAATCTCAATGCACGCTTTAAAATTGACACTGGCGCAGACGTCACCGCTATATCTGAAATGCTGTATAACCGAGGCGAAGTTCAGCAGGCTGGAGAAGGCAACAGAGTTCTGGGGCCAGGAAGGACTCGTCTGAATGTGAAGGGCAAGTTCACCTTACCCTCAGAAAAACAGTAAAAGTACTGAGGGAAATTTGGGCCGGAGGGCTCTGCACACACCACTGCTAGGCGGGCTTGCTGCAAATAACATCAGCCTGGACTCCAAAGAGACAGTAAAGGGAGTTCCCTGGCTTTTCTGCGGTCTGGGTAAAATGGAGGGTGAGTACAACATTGTGCAGAGCCAGGTGCTCCAGCCTTTCTGCATCTCAACTCCCAGGCGCATCTCCCTCCCACACACCTGCCCAAGGTTGAGAGGCTAAACCGGATGGAGCAGCAGGGAGTTGTCTTAAAGGTGGAGGGGCCCCACGGAATGGTGTGCGCCTATGAGTGGTGAGTGGCGAAACACGGGCAAGGTGAGAATATGCACCGATCTCACAGGAAGCTGAACAAATCGGTTATGAGAGAGAAGCACCCCCTCCCCTCAGTTGAACACACTTTAAGGACAGCTCGCTGGGGCCAGAGTGTTTCAAGCTGAACGCCAACGCAGGCTTTTGGCAGATTCCACTGTCCAAGGGTCATCTCTGCTAACAACTTTCATAACTCCGTTCGGGCGGTATTTACAATCGCCTGTGTAGCACAGTATCTCGTCTGCACCAGAACATTTCCAAAAGCGCATGTCACGCATCTTGGAGCCTAGTGGGTGTTCTGTGTCAGATGGACGACGTGCTCATTTGGGAGCCACACAGACAGAGCATGATGAGAGACTGTCGGGAAGTGCTATCACGACCAGGAGGCGGGAGTGACGCTCAACATTTCAAGTGTGAATTTTCTAAGAGCAGGATCAAATTCCTGGGGCAGGTCATCGGGGCATCAGGCGTCAGTGCTGACCTGATAAAGGAAGTGAGTGCTGTAAGCTATGCCCAGCACCCAGTAACATCAGCGAGGTGAGGCGCTTCTGGGAATGACAACAAACCTGGGGAAGTTTCACTGCCTCACTTGGCTGAGAGAACCACGACCACTCAGAGACCTGCTGAAAAGTCCAGTATGTGGGCCTGGGGCCTACAGCAACAGCAGGCCTTCGATAGCATAAAGAAGAACTGACGGCACCCCAGGAGCTTGCATTGTATGACCCAAACGTGAAGCATGTGTGCTTTGGCTCTTTATAGTAGCCAGGATGGCGCCGTTCTTCTCCAGCGGTACACAGACAGAGTGAGCCTGTGGCGTACGCCTCAAGAGCTCTCAGCAACACTGAACGGCGTTATGCCCAGATCGAGAAAGAGGCGCTAGCATCAACTTGAGGCCTGTGAGAGGTTTTGCAGGTTTCTCATTGGAAGAGTTATTGAGACTGACCACAAGCCCTAGTTCCTCTACTAGGCTCAAAAAGCTTAGTCGAACTTCCTCACGCATACAGCGTCTACGCATGCGGTATGCGTTTTGCCTACACCCTTGTCACACGTAGCTTGTAAAGGACATTGCAACTGCAGATGTGTTGTCCCGAGCTCCCATCAGTCACTGCCAGAGGATTGCAGGAGGAGGAAATCAACTCTATATTGGCTTCAGTTGTAGGGAATCTCCCAGCTACACCTAAACTACTGAAGCACAAATGGACAAGCAGGTATGTCACAGTTCATACTGTCAAATAAATGCTAGGTGAAATAGTCAAACACAGAGCCAGATAGCTCATACTGTCACTAAATGCTAGGTGAAATAGTCAAACACAGAGCCGGATAGTTCATACTGTCACTAATGCTAGGTGAAGAAGTCAAACACAGAGCCAGATAGTTCATACTGTCACTAAATGCTAGGTGAAATAGCCGTACCAGAGCCAGATAGTTCTACTGTCAAATGCTAGGTGAAATAGTCAAACACAGAGCCAGATGGTTCATACTGTCACTAAAATGCTAGTGAATAGCCAAACACAGGAGCCAGAGATGGCCTATACTGTCACTAAATGCTAGGTGAAATAGTCAAAAATACATAGTTCATACTGTCACTAAATGCTAGGTGTGAAATAGTCAAACATATAAGTATTTGATAGTTCATACTGTCACTAAATGCTAGGTGAAATAGTCAAACATAGAGCCAGATAGTTCATACTGTCACTAAATGCTAGGTGAAATAGTCAAACACAGAGCCAGATAGTCTATACTGTCACTAAATGCTAGTGAAGAAGTCAAACACAGAGCCAGATGGTTCATACTGTCACTAAATGCTAGGTGAAATAGCTTAACACAGAGCCAGATAGTTCATACTGTCACTAAATGCTAGGTGAAATCTGTTATGTGTTTTATAGGTACACCATATAACCTTTATAGGAGGCTCAACACAAGGACCTAACTGTACTTCCATTGAACCTCAGCCTTTATTAGTCTCTGCAACAACAACAGCTTATACAAGGTTCCTACCCCAGTAGTCAAATCTGATACTACATCCTTTCTACAAAGGATAAACTTATGTAGATGCAGGATATAACATTAGAGCATTTCTAAACTCAACAGAAGGCCTTTCCAATTACTTATACCAAAATATAACCCCTACCATCACTATACAATGGTAATCAAATCAGTAACAGAAATAATATTAATCTTTATGGTTCCCAACTTTTCCCATACTAATTCAGCTGTGAAGTACCAGAACATATGCTTCTGTAAACACTTTATCCACAACCTAAATTGGCAATAATCAGTTGCACCCTGCCCTCCATAACTCAGGTGCCATACCTAAGAACGATCAAAGTCTTCAAGTATGATGGAGGATTCCTTATTCGGGCTGGGAAACGCCTTCACACACTGGAGACTGCTGATCATTCATAGCGCTGTGCTCCGGGTGAGACAGGAGGTGTGTGTGTACTGAACTGTGCTCCTGGTGCTGGCTCAAACAAGTTAGCAGGTTCTCCAGGAGCCGAGCAGGGGCTATGGAAGATGGTATCTGTGCTCCCGGCGTCTCAACGCATGTATGACTCCGGCGTGCCGGCAGTAGACACCACCGTGCCTCTTCCCTCAGATTTTGACCCAGACATGATCACCGGGTTGAAGACACGGTGCATGTCGCGTGCTCTGTGTCTTTGGTCATGATTCTGCTCAGTAGCTTTTCCCTGTACTTTTGCTCTGTCCTCTTCAGGTTATCCATGTCTGCACACCCCGGGCTGAGCTTAGATGAAATGACCGGAACTGGCGTTTTTGTTTTCCCATCAGAAGTTCAGGTGGGACTGTATCCATTCTGGGCAAGGGGAAACATCCGATAGCCATCAGAGCGAGATAAGGGTCGCTGGATTTTTGAGGAGACTTTGATTGGTCCTCACAGCACGGCCCGCCTCCCGTTGCTCTGTGGGAAGTGGGACTGGATGTCACATGACCAAACCCCAGTCCTGTGCGAATTCATCTGGAAAGTCTCAGCTAAACTGTGGGCCATGTCTGAGCGGACCACTTCAGGTATACTGTGATTGAGCAAAGATAGACTTGACTTCCAGTCAATCACAGCTCCAGATGTTAGATGCCTGGGTTTGGCTACTTCAAAGTATCTGGAGAAATAGTCCACGATGACCAGGTATTGTTTGTTGTCTATCTGGAATAATCCTGCTCCTACAGTGGACCACGGTCTTGGCGGAAACTCAGCAGACATCATCTTTTCTTGAAATTGACTCTTCACTTGGCTGCACATCACGCTTCTCTATCATGTTTGTCAGCTCTTTGCTGAGCCCTGGCCACCACACTGAATGTTTAGCTCGCTCTCTGCATTTTGTTATTCCCAGGTGGCCCTCTATGCAGCTTTGACAGGATGTCCGCCCTGAGTGATACTGGGATGACTATCCTGCTGCCATACAACAGTAGACCATCTTGGATTGAGCTCACCTGAGAATTGCAGATATGGCTGAACACTTGTTACATTTAATTTATCTGGCCATCCTTCGACACAGAATTTCTTCAAGTCTTTGAGTGTGGAGCCGTTGTCCTGGTGTTCCTGAATTTCTTAACCTCTTTCTGTAGCTGGAGATTCCCTACAATCCGAGTCAACATAGAGGTTGATTTCCTCCTGCAATCCCTCTGCAGTGTGACTGATGGAGCTCGACAACACATCTGCAGTTGCAATGTCCTTGCCAGCCACGCGGTGATAGCGGTGTAGGCAAACGCATTAATCGCATGCGCAGACGCTGTGGCTGGGCAAGTGGAGTGCCTGACTGCTTTTGAGCCTGGAGGGAACTAGGGGCTTAGGGTCAGTCTCAATAACTCTTTCCAATGAGAAACTCTGCAAACCTCTCACAGGCCTGCTGATGCTAGCGCCTTTCGATCTGGGCATAACGCTGCTCAGTGTTGCTGAGATTTTGAGGCGTACGCCACAGGTTTCCACTCTGTCTGTGTACCGCTGAGAAGAACGGCGCCATCCCATGAGGAAGAGTCAGCGGAGATGCGTTTCAGCGTTTGGGTCATATAATGCAAGCCCTGGGGGTGTCAGTCTCTTCTTTTATGTTATCAAGGCCTGTTGTTGTTGTGGCCCCCAGGCCCACATACTGACTTTTTCAGCAGGTCTCTGAGGGTCGTGTTCTCTCAGCCAAGTGAGGCAGGAACTTCCCAGGTGGTTTGTCATTCCCAGGAAGCGTCCACCTCGCTGATGTTACTTGGGTGCTGGGCATAGCTTTTACAGCACTCACTTTATCAGGGTCAGCACTGACGCCTGATGCCTCGATGACCTGCCCCAGGAATTTGATCCTGCTCTTAGAAAATTCACACTTACTGCTGAGCGTCACTCCCGCCTCCTGCAGTCGTGACAGTACCTTCCACAGTCTCTCATCATGCTCTGTCTGTGTGGCTCCCCAAAATGAGCACGTCAGTCCATCTGACACAGAACACCCACTAGGCCCTAAGATGCGTGATATGCTTTGGAAATGTTCTGGTGCAGACGAGATACCAAAGCACAGGCGACAGAATAATACTCAATGAGGAGTTATGAAAGTTGTTAGCAGAGACACCCTGACAGTGGAATTCACAAAAGCTCACAGTTGGCGTCTAGCCTGGAAACACTTCTAATCTCTATGAGCTGTCCAAAGTGTGTTCAACTGAGGGGAGGGGGTGCTTCTCCTCATAACCGATTGTTCAGCTCTGTGAGATCGGTGCATATTCTCACCTTGCCCGTGTGTTTCGCCACTTCTCACCACCATAGGCGCACACCATTCCGTGTGGCCCTCCACCTTAAGACAACTCCTGCTGCTCCATCCGGCTTAGCTCCTCTCAACCTTGGGCAGGTGGGAGGATGTCGGGAGTTGAGGATGCAGTGAAAGGCTGAGCACCTGGGTTTCAGCACAATGTTGTACTCACCTCCATTTTACCTAGACCGCAGAAAAGCTTTAGGGAACTCCCTTTTACTGTCTCTTTGGAGTCCAGGCTGATGTTATTTGCAGCAAGCCCTGGGCCTAGCAGTGGTGTGTGCAGAGCCCCTCCACAACGTAAATTTCCTTAGTACTTTTACTGTTTTTTCTGAGGGTGGCGGTGAACTTGCCCTTCACATTCAGACGAGTCCTTCCTGGCCCCAGCAGAACTCTGGTTATTTTCCAGCCTGCTGAACTGGCCCTGGTTATACAGCATTTCAGATATAGCGGTGACGTCTGCGCCAGTGTCAAATTTTAAAGCGTGCATTGAGATTCTCTACATATATGTCTGTCATCCACTGGTCTCATCTCATCTTCAACCGCTTATCCGGGTCGGGTCGCGGGGGTAGCAGCTCTAGCAGGGGACCCCAAACTTCCCTTTCCCGGGCAACATTAGCCAGCTCTGACTGGGGAATCCCGAGGCGTTCCCAGGCCAGTGTGGAGATATAATCTCTCCACCTAGTCCTGGGTCTTCCCGAGGTCTCCTCCCAGCTGGACGTGCCTGGAACACCTCTCTAGGGAGGCGCCCAGGTGGCATTCTTACAAGATGCCCGAACCACCTCAACTGGCTCCTTTCTATGCAAAGGAGCAGCGGCTCTACTCCGAGTTCCTCTCGGATGACTGAGCTTCTCACCCTATCCCTAAGGGAGAGGCCAGCCACCTTTCTGAGAAAACCCATTTCGGCCGCTTGTACCCGCGATCTCGTTCTTTCGGTCATGACCCAGCTTTCATGACCATAGGTGAGGGTAGGAACAAAGATTGACCGGTAGATCGAGAGCTTTGCCTTCGGCTCAGCTCTCTTTTCGTCACAACGGTGCGGTGAAGCGAATGCAACACCGCCCCGCTGCTCCGATCCTCCGACCAAACTCCCGCTCCATTGTTCCTCACTCGCGAACAAGACCCCGAGGTACTTGAACTCCTTCACTTGGAGTAAGGACTCATTCCCTACCCGGAGTAGGCACTCCACCGGTTTCCTGCTGAGAGTCATGGCCTCAGATTTAGAGGTGCTAACCCTCATCCCAGCCGCTTCACACTCGGCTGCGAACCGATCCAGTGAGTGCTGAAGGTCACCGACCGATGAGGCCATCAGGACCACATCATCCGCAAAAGCAGTGATGTGACCATCAGCCCACCGAACGGGAACCCTCCCCCATGACTACGCCTTGATATCCTGTCCATGAATATTACAAACAGGATTGGTGACAAAGCGCAGCCCTGGCGGAGGCCAACCCCACCGGGAACGAATCCGACTTACTGCCGAGGACACGGACACAGCTCATGCTTTGAGCGTACAGAGATTGGATGGCCCTGAGAAGAGACCCCTCACCCCATACCCGCAGCACCTCCCACAAAGATCCCGGGGTACCCGGTCATACGCCTTCTCCAGATCCACAAAACACATGTAGACTGGATGGGCATACTCCCAGGCCCCCTCCAGGATCCTTGCGAGAGTAAAGAGCTGGTCCGTGGTTCCCCGGCCAGGACGAAAACCGCATTGTTCCTCTTCAATCTGAGGTTCGACTATTGGCCGAACCTCCTTTCCAGCACTTTGGAGTACACTTTACCAGGGAGGCTGAGGAGTGTGATACCTCTGTAATTGGCACACACTCTCTGGTCCCCCTTTTAAAGAGGGGAACCACCACCCCGGTCTGCCACTCCTCTGGCACTGTCCCAGACTTCCATGCAATGTTGAAGAGGCGTGTCAACCAAGACAGCCCTTCCCCACCCAAAGCTTTTAGCATTTCTGGACGAATCTCATCAGTCCCTGGGGCTTTGCCACTGTGGAGTTGTTTGACTACCTCAGCGACTTCCCCAGGGAAACTGACGATGACCCTCCATCAGCCTCCAGCTCTGCCTCTGTACTAGAGGGCGTGTAGGTCGGATTCAGGAGCTCCTCAAAATGCTCTTTCCAGCGCCCGATCACATCATCAGTTGAGGTCAACAGTGTCCCATCCTTACTGTACACAGCTTGGATGGTTCCCCGTTTTCCCCTTCTGAGGTGCCGAACGGTTTTCCAGAAGCATTTTGGTGCCGACCGAAAGTCCTTCTCCATAGCTTCTCCAAACTTCTCCCACACCCGCTGCTTTGCCTCTGACACGGCAGCGGCTGCAGCCCTTCGGGCCTGTCGGTACCCTGCAACTGCCTCCGGAGTCCCCAGGGCTAGCATATCCCTGAAGGCCTCCTTCTTCAGTCGGACAGCTTCCTGACCACCGTGGTCCACCACGGTGTTCTAGGGTTACCACCCCTTGAGGCACCTAGGACCTTGAGACCACAGCTCACCGCCGCAGCTTCAGCAATAGAAGCTTTGAACATTGCCCACTCAGGTTCAATGCCCCCAACCTCCACAGGGATGCCTGAAAAGCTCCGCCGGAGGTGTGAGTTGAAGATCTTTCGGACAGGGGCCTCCTCCAGACGTTCCCAGTTCACCCGCACCACCCGCTTGGGCTTACCTGGTCTGTCCAAAGTCTTTCCCCACCCTCTGATCCAACTCACTACCAGATGGTGATCAGTTGACAGCTCTGCCCCTCTCTTCACCCGAGTGTCCAAAACATGCGGCCTTAGATCAGCCGATACGATCACAAAATCGATCATTGACCTTCGGCCTAGGGTGCTCTGGTACCATGTACACTTATGCGCTCCTTATGTTCGAACATGGTGTTTGTTATAGACAATCCATGACTAGCACAGAAGTCCAATAACAAACGACCGCTCGGGTTTAGATCAGGGAGGCCGTTCCTCCCAATCACGCCTCTCCAGGTGTCTCCATCGTTGCCCACATGTGCGTTGAAGTCTCCCAGCAGAATGATGGAGTCCCCTACTGGAGCCCTATATAGGACTCCCTTCAGGGTCTCCAAGAAGGCTGAATACTCCGAACTGCTGTTTGGTGCATAAGCACAAACAACAGTCAGAGTTTTCCCCCACCACCCTTAGGCGTAGGGAGGCAAACCTCTCATCCACCGGGGTAAACCAACACCGCCGTGCTCAGACGTGGGCTCGTGAGTATCCCCACACCAGCCCGCCGCCTCTCACCCTGGGCAACTCCAGAGAAGAACAGAGTCCAACCCTATCCAGGGGTAAGGTTCCAGAGCCACGGTTGTGCGTAGAGGTAAGTCCCACCAGATCCAACTGGTATCGCTCCACCTCACGCACAAGTTCTGGCTCCTTCCCCAGTGAGGTGACGTTCCACGTCCCCAAAGCAAGCTTCTGCCGCCCGGGTCTGATCCGTCGAGACCCCCACCTTCACTGTCACCCATATGACAGCGCACCCGACTCCCTGCGGTTGTTCCTGTGAGTGGTGGGCCCACAGGATGGAGAGGAGAGAGATGCCACGTATCTCGCTCGGGCTGTGCCCGGCCGGGCTCCGTGGCAAACCCGGCCACCAGACGCCGCGAGCCCGCCGTCTGGGCCTGGCTCCAGACGGGGCCCTGGGCTTCCTCCAGGCAGGGTCTCGATCCTTTTCCCTCTATCTTTCATGGGGTCTTGGTGAACCATTCTTAGTCTGGCCCTCGCCTGAGACCACTTTGCCTTGGGAAACCCTACCAGGAGCATGAAGCTCCAGACAACCCAGCCCTCAGGTTCATAGGGGCACACAAACCTCTCCACCACGTTAAGGTGATGATTCCCGGGAGCTTAGTTGTTTTGCGCGTGTGCTGCTCTCACATCGCGCGTGCACGCTGTCAAGCTGAGCGTTAGAGATATCTGCTTTGAAGCTCACTTTTAGCATTTCTTGTTGCTTCTTTCACCTGCTCGCTTTGTCTAGCTCTGTTAATTGCTTCTTTCTAAAGTCAGTTCGGGATCGAGCTGTAGCTGTTCTGACAAGCGTTTATCTCTCAGACCCACAACAAGTCTATCTCTCTACCATTTCGTCATGCAGAGCCCTGTATCCGCAGTGCTCTGCCAAGCAGTGCAGCGCTGTGTGAAAGCCGTCGCCGACTCGCCCACTTCTTGCTGCCTCTGGTTGGGAACTTTGCTCCTCTCGAAGACGATTTCTGCGTTTACAAAGTGAGCATCCACTTTTTAACTGTTTCATACTCACTGCCTCCTCCGGGCTGAGGTGCAGGAACCAGTATATCGGGTCCATTCCTCCCCTCATTGTGTAAATCAGTGCATTCACTTGATTTTCGTCCGCTTGTGTCTCCAATCCCGATGCAATGCGGAATCTGTCGAAGCGTTTAATCCATTAGCCCAGTCGTCTGCCCGGTAATGAACTTCTTGCGGGAAACTTGAAACTGATTCATTTTGCCGTCCGTGAGCCTATTAGCATTGTTGGCCCCAAATCCGGTACTCGCAAAGAGAAAGCCAATAAGCAAACTAGTCTGCGTCCCAGTTATCTCATTTTAGACGTCCGTTAAGACTACGTTTCACTTCTGACACCATGTTATGTGTTTGATAGGTACACCATATACCTTTATAGGAGGCTCAACACAAGGACCGCAACTGTACTGTATTTGAACCCCAGCTTCTATTAGTCCCCCGCAAAAACACCAGCTTACACAAGGTTCCTACCCAGTGTCAACCTGATACTACAAATAGTCAAAAACAGAGCCGGATAGTCTTACACTGTCACTAAATGCTGGGTGAATAATAAACACAGAGCCGGATGGCTCATACTGTCACTAAATGCTAGGTGAAATGTCAAACAAGATTGATATTCACTGTCACTAAATGCCAGGTGAAATAGCCAAACACAGACGGGATGGTTCATACTGTCACTAAATGCTAGGTGAAATAGTCAAACACAGAGTCGATAGTTCATACTGTCACTAAATGCTAGGTAGTCAAACACAGAGCCGATATCTATACTACTTTAGTGAAATAGTCAAACACAGAGCCGGATGGTTCATACTGTCACTAAATGCTAGGGTGAAATAGTCAAAACACAGAGCCAGATGGTTCATACTGTCACTAAATGCTAGGTGAAGTGCTGTGGTGAAACGCAGAGCCGATAATCGATCGATGTATTTATTTTAAATAACAAACCAATTACCGAACGTAAAACTGCTTTTATAGAGCGACTTACTAATACATAACAGTGACATGAACACAACACTCACCTAGCAGATGTAAAACGAATAATGACCAGCAACACGCATACAAACTTAAATAACTGAAATAACCCTACTAATGAGCAGCCCAGAAACTGTGTGCGCACAAAACAATCCACCTTAAATAACCCCACTAATGAGTAAACAGAAATGTGCATAATAAAACAAACCAACTTGAAAGAATGAAGGCCATTATACATCAGGAGCGAATAAACATAAAACCATAAGCCTACACTCAGACACGACACGGCCTGGGCGAAATATTCATGCTCTATTTAATCCTGCAAGACCTGAGTCAACTTCACGTGAAGACGCTTGTAACGCCCTCCACCTTCCATCACTTGGGGGCCGTTGTGACCTTGTTGTTGATGCTTATGAAGCGGTCCTGGCCTTTGGCCTCTGGCTGTATCTCCAGGGCTCTTGGTAGGCACTACATGCAGCACCAGTATGCCCACACCTTCTGGTGCTGCATGTAGTGCCACCAAGAGCTCCTGGAGATACAGCCAGAGGCCAAAGGCCAGGACCGCCTATAGCATCAACAACAAGGTCACAACGGCCCCCAGAGGTGGCGCAGCGTCTTCACGTGAAGTTGACTCCAGGTCTTTGCAGGATTAAATAGAGCATGAATATTTCGCCAAACCCGTGGTCAGTGGTCTGAGTGCAGGGCTTGGTGGTTTGCCTGTTTATTCGCTCCTGATGTATAATGGCCTTCATTCTTTCGTTGGTTTGTTTTATTGTGCACACCAGTTTCTGTTTACTCATTAGTGGGGTTATTTAAGGTGGATTGTTTTATTGCGCACACCAGTTTCTGTTTACTCATTAGTAGGGTTATTCTTGTTGTTAAGTCGGTATGCGTGTTGCTGGGTCATTATTTCGCTTTTACATCCGCTAGGTGGAGTGCTTGTGTCTATGTCACTGTTATGTATTAGTAAGCCGTCTATAAAGCAAGTTTTACAGTTCGGTAATTGGTTTGTTATTTTAAAATAAATACCCATCGATCGATTATCCGGCTCTGCGTTTCACTTACTCCAGCACTTCACCTAGCATTTAGTGATGTATGAACCATCTGGCTCTGTGTTTGACTATTTCACTTAGCATTTATGACAGTATGAACCATCCGGCTCTGTGTTTGACTATTTCACCTAGCATTTAGTGACAGTATGAACGATCCTGGCTCTGTGTTTGACTATTTCACCTAGCATTTAGTGACAGTATGAACTATCCGGCTCTGTGTTTGACTATTTCACTCAGCATTTAGTGACAGTATGAACCATCCGGCTCTGTGTTTGACTATTTCACCTAGCATTTAGTGACAGTATGAACCATCCGGCCTCAGGTTTAATTATTTCACCTAGCATTTAGTGACAGTATGAACCATCCGGCTCTGTGTTTGACTATTTCACCTAGCATTTAGTGACAGTATGAACTATCCGGCTCTGTTTTTGACTATTTTGTAGTATCAGGTTGACTACTGGGGTAGGAACCTTGTGTAAGCTGGTGTTTTTGCAGGGGGACTAATAAAGCTAGTTCAATGGAAGCAGCTGCGGTCCTTGTGTTGAGCCTCCTATAAAGGTTATATGGTGTACCTATCAAACACATAACATGGTGTCAGAAGTGAAAACGTAGTCTTAACGGACGTCCAAAAAAATGAGATAACACAGGACGCAGACTAGTTGCTTATTGGCTTTCTCTTGCCGAGTACCGAAAAGTTTGGGGTTAACGCTAATGCTACTTGAGTCACGGACGGCAAAATGAATCAGTTTCAAGTTTCCCCACCAGAGAAGTTCACATTTAAGGCAGACGACTGGACTAAATGGATTAAACGCTTCGACAGACTCCGCATTGCATCGGGATTGAGATACAAGCGGACGAAAATCAAGTGAATGAATTGATTTACACAATGGGGAGGAGGCGGACGATATACTGGTTTCCCTGCACCTCAGCCCGGAGGAAGCACAGAGCAGCAGGAAATAGCAGAAAGCTGGATGCTCACTTTGTAAAACGTAGAAATGTGATCTTCGAGAGGGCAAAGTTTAACCAGAGGCAGCAAGAAGGGCGAGTCGGCTGACAGCTACACAGCGCTGCCCGGGAATCATCACCTTAACGTGGTGGAGAGGTTTGTGTGCCCCTATGAACCTGAGGGCTGGGTTGTCTGGAGCTTCATGCTCCTGGTAGGGTTTCCCAAGGCAAAGTGGTCTCAGGCGAGGGGCCAGACTAAGAATGGTTCACCAAGACCCCATGAAAGATAGAGCCAGGCCCAGACGGCGGGCTCGAAAGCGAGCGTCTGGTGGCCGGGTTTGCCACGGAGCCCGGCCGGGCACAGCCCGAACGAGATACGTGGCATCTCTCTCCTCTCCATCCTGTGGGCCCACCACTCACAGGAACAACCGCAGGGGTCGGGTGCGCTGTCATATGGGTGACAGTGAAGGTGGGGGGTCTCGACGGATCAGACCCGGGCGGCAGAAGCTTGCTTTGGGGACGTGGAACGTCACCTCACTGGGGGAAGGAGCCAGAACTTGTGCGTGAGGTGGAGCGATACCAGTTGGATCTGGTGGGACTTACCTCTACGCACAACCGTGGCTCTGGAACCTTACCCTGGATAGGGGTTGGACTCTGTTCTTCTGGAGTTGCCCAGGGTGAGAGGCGGCGGGCTGGTGTGGGGATACTCACGAGCCCACGTCTGAGCACGGCGGTGTTGGAGTTTACTCCCGGTGGATGAGAGGTTTGCCTCCCTACGCCTAAGGGTGGTGGGGGAAAACTCTGACTGTTGTTTGTGCTTATGCACCAAACAGCAGTTCGGAGTATTCAGCCTTCTTGAGACCCTGAAGGAGTCCTATATAGGGCTCCAGTAGGGGACTCCATCATTCTGCTGGGAGACTTCAACGCACATGTGGGCAACGATGGAGACACCTGGAGAGGCGTGATTGGGAGGAACGGCCTCCTGATCTAAACCCGAGCGGTCGTTTGTTATTGACTTCTGTGCTAGTCATGGATTGTCTATAACAAACACCATGTTCGAACATAAGGAGGCGCATAAGTGTACATGGTACCAGAGCACCCTAGGCCGAAGGTCAATGATCGATTTTGTGATCGTATCGGCTGATCTAAGGCCGCATGTTTTGGACACTCGGGTGAAGAGAGGGGCAGAGCTGTCAACTGATCACCATCTGGTAGTGAGTTGGATCAGAGGGTGGGGAAAGACTTTGACAGACCAGGTAAGCCCAAACGGGTGGTGCGGGTGAACTGGGAACGTCTGGAGGAGGCCCCTGTCCGAAAGATCTTCAACTCACACCTCCGGCGGAGCTTTTCAGGCATCCCTGTGGAGGTTGGGGGCATTGAACCTGAGTGGGCAATGTTCAAAGCTTCTATTGCTGAAGCTGCGGCGGTGAGCTGTGGTCTCAAGGTCCTAGGTGCCTCAAGGGGTGGTAATTCCTAGAACACCGTGGTGGACCACGGTGGTCAGGGAAGCTGTCCGACTGAAGAAGGAGGCCTTCAGGGATATGCTAGCCCTGGGGACTCCGGAGGCAGTTGCAGGGTACCGACAGGCCCGAAGGGCTGCAGCCGCTGCCGTGTCAGAGGCAAAGCAGCGGGTGTGGGAGAAGTTTGGAGAAGCTATGGAGAAGGACTTTCGGTCGGCACCAAAATGCTTCTGGAAAACCGCTCGGCACCTCAGAAGGGGAAACGGGAACCATCCAAGCTGTGTACAGTAAGGATGGGACACTGTTGACCTCAACTGATGATGTGATCGGGCGCTGGAAAGAGCATTTTGAGGAGCTCCTGAATCCGACCTACACGCCCTCTAGTACAGAGGCAGAGCTGGAGGCTGATGGAGGGTCATCGTCAGTTTCCCTGGGGGAAGTCGCTGAGGTAGTCAAACAACTCCACAGTGGCAAAGCCCCAGGGACTGATGAGATTCGTCCAGAAATGCTAAAAGCTTTGGGTGGGGAAGGGCTGTCTTGGTTGACACGCCTCTTCAACATTGCATGGAAGTCTGGGACAGTGCCAGAGGAGTGGCAGACCGGGGTGGTGGTTCCCTCTTTAAAAAGGGGGACCAGAGAGTGTGTGCCAATTACAGAGGTATCACACTCCTCAGCCTCCCTGGTAAAGTGTACTCCAAAGTGCTGGAAAGGAGGGTTCGGCCAATAGTCGAACCTCAGATTGAAGAGGAACAATGCGGTTTTCGTCCTGGCCGGGGAACCACGGACCAGCTCTTTACTCGCAAGGATCCTGGAGGGGGCCTGGGAGTATGCCCATCCAGTCTACATGTGTTTTGTGGATCTGGAGAAGGCGATGACCGGGTACCCCGGGATCTTTTGTGGGAGGTGCTGCGGGAGTATGGGGTGAGGGGGTCTCTTCTCAGGGCCATCCACCCTGTACGCTCAAAGCATGAGCTGTGTCCGTGTCCTCGGCAGTAAGTCGGATTCGTTCCAGGTGGGGGTTGGCCTCCGCCAGGGCTGCGCTTTGTCACCAATCCTGTTTGTAATATTCATGGACAGGATATCAAGGCGTAGTCATGGGGGGAGGGGTTCCCTGCTCGGTGGGCTGATGGTCACATCACTGCTTTTTGCGGATGATGTGGTCCTGATGGCCTCATCGGTCGGTGACCTTCAGCACTCACTGGATCGGTTCGCAGCCGAGTGTGAAGCGGCTGGGATGAGGGTTAGCACCTCTAAATCTGAGGCCATGACTCTCAGCAGGAAACCGGTGGAGTGCCTACTCCGGGTAGGGAATGAGTCCTTACTCCAAGTGAAGGAGTTCAAGTACCTCGGGGTCCTGTTCGCGAGTGAGGGAACAATGGAGCGGGAGTTTGGTCGGAGGATCGGAGCAGCGGGGGCGGTGTTGCATTCGCTTCACCGCACCGCTAGACGAAAAGAGAGCTGAGCCGAAAGGCAAAGCTCTCGATCTACCGGTCAATCTTTGTTCCTACTCACCTATGGTCATGAAAGCTGGGTCATGACCGAAAGAACGAGATCGCGGGTACAAGCGGCCGAAATGGGTTTTCTCAGAAAGGTGGCTGGCCTCTCCCTTAGGGATAGGGTGAGAAGCTCAGTCATCCGAGAGGAACTCGGAGTAGAGCCGCTGCTCCTTTGCATAGAAAGGAGCCAGTTGAGGTGGTTCGGGCATCTTGTAAGAATGCCACCTGGGCGCCTCCCTAGAGAGGTGTTCCAGGCACGTCCAGCTGGGAGGAGACTCGGGAAGACCCAGGACTAGGTGGAGAGATTATATCTCCACACTGGCCTGGGAACGCCTCGGGATTCCCAGTCAGAGCTGGCTAATGTTGCCCGGGAAAGGGAAGTTTGGGGTCCCCTGCTAGAGCTGCTACCCCGCGACCCGACCCCGGATAAGCGGTTGAAGATGAGATGAGACTAGGTAAAATGGAGGGTGAGTACAACATTGTGCTGAAACCAGGTGCTCAGCCTTCTGCATCTCACCCCAGGCTTATCTCCCTCCCACACCTGCCAAAGGTTAGAGAGGAGCCAAACCGGATGGAGCAGCAGGAGTTGTTTTAAAGGTGGAGCCTGGCCTACACTTGGGATTTAAATGGAGTCAATTCAACAAAAAACTGGTGGTCAATTCCCGGAGGCTGGGCTAAGCCATTTTGGTTTGACCACAGGCAGTTATTCAATTGCTTTCTCTGAAGCCGGCCGTGGCAGACCTGCATATCGTCAGAGGGTGTTTCTAAATTTCAGTTGACTATATATCATGGAAAACGACACCCCACCTTGTCTTCCTACCAGTGTGTGGTTGTTGCAACATGTGGTCAAACACAACCACTGTATTGTTTCCGTAATGCTATTTACTACAATGACTCATCTACCACCTCTATCAACCCCATCCTCATACTGCTGAACAACTAAGCTGACGACCGGCAGCAACAGAAGCGCAGGTGTTCTGCCTCAGATGCACATATGTACAGCTTCACCAGTAGACAAACTATGAACCCAGGTAACATCTGGCATATGTTCCAAACTCATGTTTTAAGTATGGTAAGTAATGAAGTTCGAATTAAGGAACCTACTGAACTTCTCAATCTAAGGTAGTAATAATAATAACATCATAGAAAATGTAATTCACAAAAAAAACAGACAATGTAAAGGGTGTATGTGATGCAGTGTGACTCACTATAGGAATAAGTATAAATATTCGTATCCCACTACCAGCACGTAGAGCTGGCTTTTACTAAACCGCTGGGAGCTATAGGCTTTAAGCGACACTTATATTGAGTGCATTAGGGCATGTTATTGCGACAGGCATATTGTGCGATATTATTTTCAAGAATGTACGAGGTATAAGAAAATATGAAATATATTATCAACAAATAAAATGTGCCTGGCACCATGAACTTAAACTCTTTAATTGGCTTTATGTCCCTGTGCGTTCTCTTCTTGTGCGCGTTCTCGTATCTGACAGCGACAGCTTGGCAAGCCTTGCGGTGCAATGTGCGATGATGTATGCCGAATTATTCACTTTATAATAGGCTGGTGACTAGGTAGGGGCCATCAATAATAACATTGGTTTTGCCTGAGCCGTCTGCGTGCGGGTGGGAAGCCTTCCATTCTGATTCTCCTGACCGTTTTGGGCAGCTTCTATTCTGAGACCATCAGGACCCAGACTGACACCCCCGGGGCTCAGACTCCCAGCGAGAGGTCCCCACTGGATGATGCCCCGTCTCCGGAACCCGGCAGGCTGAGACAGGTCCCGGGAGGTCACCCAGTATGCAAGCCCTCCGCGCTGGCCAGCTATCTGCTCAAACACTGCGAAAGTCTTTCAGCAACTTCACGCCGAGCACCGGTGGGCGTGGCGGACCAGTACTGTCTGCGGGCGGCAACACAGCAGCGTGCGCGGCAGGGACCACCTGCTGCTGAGCGGCGGCGTCTAGTGGCACAGACTGGCATTCTGTCCGGGCCCGTCGTCCCCATGAGAGGAGAGAACCTCCGATGCTCCGCAGCCATCCTCCTCATCATCCCATTCATCCAGGAAGAAAATCACTAGAAAATGTTCTGATATGAACTTGGAGACAAATGAGGTTAACACATGATTAAATAGGTAAGATGATCAAGCCCTGATAATCACTGTAGTTATAGGTTATTAGGTATCTACATTTAAGAATGCTAATTCTGCAAATGTGGTTTCTCAGTGTGGTTTAGAAGATTTCTGATAGTCTATTTGTTAACCCATTTTTGTCAACCAATGAGTAGTCCATTCATCAACAACGAAACTTTAGATAACAAAGATATAGAGCAAATATTATTTCTGCAGACTTGATGTCTGCTTGGAGCGTCCTTCCCTCTATGGACAATCAAGAAGCTGAGATTGGTTTAATAACTAACAGGAGAGCTGAGTACATTTATATTTGTCCCCATTCAAATGTGAAATATCTCCAAAATGCATTTGAAATTCGTTGAAATATTGGTAAGAAATCTAGTATATATATATATATATTCGAAAACTGTCCATCAAGAGCATTTGTTGGTTTTATATTGACATGAAATGGCCTGAGAGGCCAAGTAATAGAAATAAGGAAGTAAACAGTAAATGTTAGTTTCTGTTAACTCTTTTCAGAGAGACACATATGAACCAGATTTTAATTCTGTATGTTACTCGACCAGTGTTCACAGGAAAGCACCGGCCGCTGTGTCACGCGATCAACTGCACCTGTTAGATTTATGTGGGTAAGACTGTTTTTGTGGTTATACCAGTACCATATTTAGCAAATGCATTACCCATTACGATTAAAAATTCAATACAATTTTAATTGATCAATTATATAAGGGTACTTTAAAACACATTCACTGTGGTGTAAAACAGTTTTATAGTTCATATAAAAACCTGGGGTTTCACAGGACTATGTCATTAGCCCACTTGCACTTCAATCTTGGCAAAGCAAACAACAACGGCGGTTTCTTCGTCGTTTCAATTCAATGTTTGCACACAATGTGCAAGGCGCAGAGCTGTGGTGAAGGCTGGCAACGTGCGGCGTGCATGTTCTCCAAATTGCGGGGACTGCTTTGCCCCAATGCTGCCAACCCCTAATCCTTGTTATTATTATCACAGTCAAAGAAATGAATGAAGGACCAAGCCAGCGCAGGAACAATAGCGTTTGAGTGGAGTTCATTGGGTCGTCTCTCCTCGGTCGGCCGCTTAAAACAGCGGTTCCCATGCCTCTTACAAAGAAAATGTGGTGGCAGCGCGCCATGTGCCCAAAAGACTCAAATAAGAGGAATGGAGCAACCTACCTCTAAGGTAATGATTATCTCTCTGTGAACGACACACAAAATAAAACAATTCACACAAGACGACCACAGGAGACCTATATGGAAGTAGTGTTACTGTGAGAGGATGGACACCAGTGTGCAGCAGAGGTGAGCTCAGCCGTGGCGGCAGCGCCAAGCCTGCCCATGAATGACGCTAGAGCTTGGGAGGCATGATGTTATCAGTAAGGACAGCGCAGATCTGGGACAAGGCTCACGCAACACCATAATTTGTTAGCATTGCTAATCTGCGGCCCACAACCCGTGTGGTTTGTCAGATTCAAAATATTTTCTATCAATCAATGTATACAATAGTATGGTCAATAGTATGAATGCCATTCTGGCCTACTGGTTCAGCGATTTTATGCTGTGTGTGTGGTTTGAAGAGTGGCGTCACATTAGTCGGCGACCCGCCAAGTCTGTCAGCAGTAGTTTCGGGCTCAGATTGACTGTCAAAGAGCCTGTCGAGCAGAGGAAAACGCATCAAATAGATGATTAGTGAATATTTTTCTGTCTGTAACCTAGGAGGCATAGTGGACATGAGAGACAGTTTGAAGAAGAACGTGCGTTCTTTCTTCAAATAATCTGCCAGACATGATGCTTTTTGTCACATTGTTGACCTTAGTCGTCTCGGAGGTTAGACTAGACAATGCGCATTAGAGTGAAAACTCCTGCAGGCAGCACAACTTACAGGCTTATGGCCCAATGGTCAATGGCGGATCGGGCAATTTACCATGTCAATCATCTGTGGTACTCCCTAAGGGAGTATTATAGGCCTGTAGATTTAATAATATATTCATTTGAAATCTTATTTAATGTTCGCCATCTGTTGCCTACGAAATAATCAAATGGCATTATTATCAGTATCAATAAATAAGGAAATATATTTACGTATTATTTTGCCGCGTCAGCATATATTTATTTTTGAGACTTCTGCTTTAAGCTGGCACTAAACAAGCGCTATTTGACCTTTGACAAATGTCAGTCCGGGGCCATGCTTGCATGATACCTTGGGTGCAGCTGCCGCCTGACCAAGGCTAGAGAGATGAGTGGTTAAACAAGAAAATACTGTCACATTCCTGGGAGATCAACTGACATCAGCGAAATTCTGTGTGAAGAAAGAGACTCTCGATCTTTTAGTCTGGTAGATGTGTGTATGTGTGTGTGCGACTGAGAAGGTTCGGCTGTGACAATATTTGGTGCAGTGGGCTGTCCACAGCAACTCTCTCAGCAAGCCAGATGTGCAGCAGTATAACTGCACATGTCTGAAGAAAGCTGGCAAGCATGCTGCTA
>CM055737.1:23221054-23260077 GCA_029465975.1 Dallia pectoralis | reverse complement strand
AGCCTGCAGACAGATAGTGAATATAGGGAATATAGCCTACCAGGAAAACCACTGAGCCAGAGTTTAACACACGATCTGGAGGAAACTGTAGTGAGGGCAGGCCCCTCTCAGAATTCTGGAAGGTTTGTAGGAAACGATTATTTACGATAGAAACATGCCGGAGAACATTTCATTGGTCTTTTCAGTGAACTGATGAGCCTGAGTCTCGGGTACATTCCCCGCACCCCGGCCCGCAGTGTCAACGACCGCACAATACTATGAAACTAACTTGTTGTAGACACTTTCACCAAATATCTGAATCACATACAGTCTTTTCGCACGCCTGAGGTTAGTAAACACCAAAACTACTGAAATAAATATTTTTAAGCCTTTGGCTGCATGACTCAAGTCTTACCGGTCAGTGGCGGCGGCTCATCGTGAGTTTCTACTGCACTTACTCCAATGTCAGCCGGTATTATTATTGTTCAGCCAGAATGAGAAACTATTTATAGACAGTTCAGCCATAATTTCTAAAGAAAACGGAGAAGATGTTTTATCGATCTTCTGTGTATTGGGAGAAGGTGGGCTGTAATCCATGAGTCTCCGCCATGTTCAACCAATCCAGGCGCATCACACCGCGAATCACTCCGCCGACAGATGCAGACAGACCCATTTATAACTTCACAATTAGAGGGCGGGAATGAGAATTACACGCCTATCACATTACCTTCTGTCTGATTAATTTGCAATGTGGTATATTTGTATTATTAATTTGACATTTATGATCCCGGGCAATATAAATCATATGAGCAATAATTAAAAAAATACATGGAACGCGCATATATTTCAAACCTGTCTATCATAATAACTAATTAGATCCTGTTTTGCCTGTCTTTTCCAGAACATAAAACACGTCACTTCTGCAGGTTATTTGTAAACAGCTGACTAGTGTAGGCTATGTTTCCTACTGTGTATTTTTCCCCCTGTACCCAATTACTCTAAGTAGTCATGGATAAGCGTGTAGCCTAGAAATACCAATATCTACATGTAATGTCTATGGTATGTGATTTGCATATCAGTCAAGCCCCCTTCCCAAGCTAGTTAAACATCAGTCAGAATACATGCAAATATTACTCAAAGAGCGGATATAGAACATTAAATAGTTTGTGCAGGTGGAACCACGAAGGGTCCTAAATATGTTGCCAACAATGCTGCAAATATCAACCTTATTCCTGTCTGCAGTATTTTTATTCTTTGGTATAACGCAATTAAAATGCATCACAATTATTTAAAAGTATTAGCTTTGTGTGGGATTTATTAAAATATAGCCTACCACAGTGCAGCTTTGATGTTCACCTTTTTTTCTCTAAATGGCAACCTCAGTCACACATTATGACAACAGTTTTAATACTGTCATGCTTCTCATAACAAAAACATCCATTTTATACTAGCCTATGTTTTCTCTTTACATCTGCAGTTCAATGTGATGCAGCTGTTAATGTCTGGTAGGCACATGATCTGATGAAGCGGGTGAATTAAACGTGAGCTGAGGACAGACCAGTTACATTTGAGCGATCCTGTGAGGTGTTCCCATGTTGAGTTTCCTGTGCATATTAGCCTTTACATTCAATGTCAAGTATTGAAGCACGCACTCTATCTTATTGAAATATTAACAGTTAAATTAATCCAAGATATACTACCTAATTGTAACAACACTATTTAATAATTAAAATAGTTTTATACTCCAGGCCGATAATTTGAACACAGGCCATTTCCGTCAATGTTTAGGATATACCTCTCAAACAATGTTTAGGATGTACAACTGAAGCTAATGATAATCAGTCCATTTAGATGTTTTCCTCCTCATGCTTTTCTCTCCTTCACTATATTGGCTTCATACAGTTGCTGGTCGTTCTCTTTGGTGGCGTGTAGGTAGCCAGGTAATAACACACAACGTAGGTAATTCACAAGTCAAAAGCCATCACAGGCTTGTTTCTGTACAGCAAAGGGAAAAAAAAACATTACCAAAAAATGCATTACATGAACAAACATTACCGATAAATAAACACGTGCGTAATGCAATTAAGCGGCCATGGATTCCCCGTGGGAAAGCCTTGCTGGTTTAATAAAAAAGTTCAGGATTGACCTCGAAGCGGTAGGGGTCTTCGCTCCTCAGGCCAGGTATCCAAAAGCCTCCTTTTTGAGACACCTTACCGCTTTCAGATGCCATAGTGCAGTTACTTAGTAGCTTGTTAAATGAGATTTACATTTGTTGTTGTGTCAAAATGTTCAAATCGTTTGGGTAATTAATTACATTATAGAAAACGTACGCACAACCAAAAACACATCTGAGCCGTCGGGTTGTTTTGAAGTCGCAACAGTCAACGACTCGCTGATAACAGCGCTGCAAGTTACTTCTTCACCATGCTACAGTGCCACCAAGTGGCTTTGATAGAAGCACGATGTATTTTATAGTGGCTGGAGTAGGAAGCACGATGTATTTTATAGTGGAAGAAAGGTGTAAGTAAGCACATCTATAATTAACAGATTAAGTCACAGGCCACTGAAAATGGCTATAAAATGCATGGCTTTCGTTATCTTACCCCCACGAACGGAGTGTATGTTTTCTTACCAAACATGTTCAGTATCTATGCATTTAAAATGAAAACTTCGTCTCCTTAAGAACAAACTGAAAGGTGATTTGACTAGTAAAGGCAAAGTCATTAATATAGTAGCCTAGATACGAGGCAGCATGTTTGCATTTACTAGTCAACCACATTCTAAACAAACCGAAGGTGGTTGACTAGTAAATGCAAAGTCATTAATATCGTAGATACAGGCAACGTATCCTATCGGCCCCTCAAAAAATAAAAGCGGCTACAAAAAGCAAACACCTATTGCTGCTTGTCTCAGTTGCATCAACCCTCTGAATACAGTATAATAGGTGTGGCCTCACTGTGGGTGTGTTTAGGCTAGTAGTCAGCATCGGAAAATCTGCTTCGAAAGCGTTAACATAAACATATACTGCATTTGCCCGTTCATAATCGGTGAGTTATTTTTTCCACTTTTCAATATTGTAATTAACGGTTAAATACTGGGATAGGCTACTACCAATTGCCAACATTACTGATCCATCTTTTCATATACGCAATTTGAAATAAGTATGCAGTATTTATCAATTGCAGGCTGTTTTTACCTTGAACACTTTGTATAAGACACTTTCAGTATTATAAAATGGAAATATGTGTAAGATTTGAGTTTGTGATATTGCAGGACAACGGCAGAACATACAATGACTATAGTGTAAAATTAATGATATTCACAGAGGAACAACTAGTAGGCTATAACTAGCCTAAATAAGACTATCAACTTGTATTTGCTATAGGCCTATCCATAACTATATGATTAGTCATCTTTTTACACACAGTAATATTAGACAAGTTATCGCGTATGCACTAATAAATAACCATTGATACAAATGAAAAAACATGCTTTTCATATGTAGTCTACGATGTAACCGTATAACATTATATCTTTCGGTAAAGCGTCCCTTAAATTCATTGTGAAAAATCAATTAAAATACACTTATAGGTCAGATGAGGCCCCCGCTCATTACGATGGAGGCAAAATTGATCGTTCGCTTTCCTGCTGTCGCCATGCCTTCCCGTTTCCACAGACCTAGCCTCAGCGACTTCTTCCTAAACGTTTTAATTTTGTAGCTTGGCTCTTGCATGACGGATATCATATGAAGGGAACTCTGGTGTGATAACACAAGAGTTTGGAGAACCCACAGCTGTGTGCCACTTTGACCAGGCCATGGTGCACGTAAAGACAATGGTGCCGTGGGGATGTTGATCTAGTGTCTTCTTCCACCACAGGCCGATGTAATCTGAGATGTCAACTGGGGATTTCTGGAGAACGTCTGGCCCGGAGTCAACAAACCTCCACGGTGATGGTGGATGTGACTCTCCATCGTCTTCATCTTCCGCATCCTGGTGTACGTGGCGGCCGCAGGGCAAGTCCTGGAAAGGAGACGAGCAGAAGGACTTTGTCTGGCTGCATGCAGCTGCAGCCTAGCTCACGAAGCATCAAACCACTTCTTCCCCATATCCAGATCCGCCTGTTTAGGCCTTCAGCTCATGTGGTGTCCGCCCACCCTGCTGGTGGCTGCACGTGGGCTACCGCGAGAGGCCCAGGAGGCAGACACGGCAAGAAGCTGTATGAGGACAAAGGCAGGATCGGCGGAGGCCTGCTCTGCACTTACATCCTCAGCATTGTTTTAAAACCGTCTTCGAGTCAGCTCCCCTGCTGGCCTTTTACTTCCTGTGCAGCGGCTTCAGGTTCCCAGGCTGCTGCGCTGCTTGTGGACCCCTGCCCCAGCACGGTGGACTGCTACATCTCCAAAGCCACTGAGAAGATGGTGTTTCTCTACATCATGGGCACCACATCTGTATTGTATGCTCGTGCTGAAGACGTCGTGGAGATGGTGTACATCCTGTCTAAATGCTGGAAGTGTTTCAGCAAGCGATACGTCGGTCGACGAGAGATCTCACGGTCGCCGTCGTCACTCCGCCCAGCCAATTGCTCACCTGCCCTTCAGCACACACTTAAAAAAGATCTAATAGAATCACAACATTTGACCACAAATGGGAAACCTACCCCATCCCGTGAAATTGCATTCCTTCTCATACTGGCATATTAAGTATGAACATAATTCAACACTATTTATTAGACATATTGTACTTATTTACTTTTTTGACAGATACTGTAACTTTAAAGAGACCTTTTGTATAATGCCTGAGGTCTTACCTTTAATTTTATCTTGTAGTATCTTTAGTTTACCAAGCCAAATGTATATCACAAATGGAAAGGTATGTTCTGTTGTCTGGGAAGGTGTTCTGAGTGCATATCTTGTCTTTTATTAATGCATGTTGTGTTTAATAAAAAACATTTAGAAAAATATGCTAATAGTTTCTCATTTGCTACAGTACTGTCATTGTCACCACCAGTGCCAGTATGAATCACACACCATGTATTTTGCAGAGTTTACATTATTCTGTGTGCATGTCAAGTTCTTTTTAAACTGTCAGTGTAGTTATTTAATCTCCACTTTTGGGTTCATTCCACTGCTTTCCTCTATCGAAGGAGGAACATCATTGTTGTGATATCAACATGACTGTTGATATCACCACAACCGGTCTCCAATAACACAAACTGGTCTCATGCGCAATGGCACTTATTTCATGGTATGAGGAGACTAAGTGAATGGCAGGTAAGAGACAGACTAGCATGACCAGTTTAAAGGGAATATAAGCATGGACTTCAAAACTTATACCTGACGCATTACCCTACAACTGTAAACAACTATATTTATGATAATTGTAGAGAAATTGTTCATATCTACCATCCATCTCTCGGCTCATAAACCAAGGAAAATAAAAGTTATAAATAACCTTTAACAATTGGGATTGGTAGGGGGTATTTACAATAATAAAAACTGTTGTGTTTCACACGAATTAACAAGACCCATTTTAGATTGCACGATCTCAGCATTCGTTGTTCTGTTTGGTATTACATGACTTGACCAAAAGTATCTGAAAAGATTAGCCAAATGATTTCCTCAAAAACATCTTTCACCATCAAGAACAAATTCACATGAACACATAGAAAAACTAAACACAGATGAGAAATGCATTCTGTAAAATTGTTTATCTCAATTCAAGTTAGTCTGCAGGGGGCAGTAGATTCAAAAAAACAATGTTACACAACATCGTCTACGTACAAATTATAAATTTACAAGGCATGTTGAAACAAGAACATTCACAAACTATACACAACATAAAATTTCTGTTTGTTTGAAGGACAATTGCATTAATAGTCCCATTGGGATACTTAACATCATATGACACCTAATCATGTTATTATGCTGTCCATTTGAAACGTGCCGCCAAAGCCAATATAATGTGTGTGGAAGCTTCATAAATACAAACAATGCTTAATTTATTAATGTATCCTACCAATAATAGATATAATATAAAATTAGCTCAATATATATATGTAGAAATAAAGGATTTCACAGACTCAAGGTTACAGTAAATAACTATTGTAACTGTATAGTTTTAAACGAAAAACTATGGATATGTATTTTGCGGTAAAATGAAAAATATTATTTAGGGCACCATTCTGCGGCAGTTTGAAAACCGTTCTAATCCTGAGTTACCGTTTACTGACAAAGAAACAAAACCTTCAGCCAGTCACTTATTACCAGCCACTATTTTTAATATTACTATCATTCGCATTACCTGGAGCTGCTTCAGCAAAGTATCAGCAACATCTGAAAGGCTTTGTCACTACAATTTTTACATTGCTAAGCGGCGTCAGCTTCTAGGGGTTTGCAGACTCCTAGAGTATCAGCCTTTTGGGTAGTGCAAACACGCATCAGATCTTTTGCACAACACTGTTGCATTTTTGATCTAATATTCTTCAGAGAATGTTTTGGCGTGTCTGATTGCTCCAAAAACTTTAAGAAAGACATTTCAAAACCCATAGGCTTGAAGGAAGTCAATGTTTCACTCCTGATCGTTCATTTCATCCTGTGTAAGGGCATTGCCAGAGGAGTCATAGTCTGACCCATGTTCTCTGATAACCAGCATTACTCCGGGTCAACCTGGACATCCTCCTGCGTTTGACCATTTTTCAAACACAGTTTTATGAGGTCTTCCCTCTTCCCGTTTCCCTGTCACAGAGCTGTCAGATACGGTCTCTGAACTTTCATCATACGAAGGTTTTATCGCCGGACAATTGGCCCTTCCGCCTCCAGTAACACAGGTTTTGGGTGCTCGTCAGACTCACTTCCTTCTAGGCCGGTGTCTCCGCCGTCTGTCTCCGATATCTCAGAGGAGGACTCTGACTTAGGTCGTCGCTCCTGGCAGACGGGGGGTTCCCTACCCCTGGGGTATTTCTTGCAGAATATGAAGTGAAGCTTCTCTGCTCTTCTAGGTACCTCTCAGACAGCCCATGGCCCATGTAGTGCTTCATGATGAGTCCGTTCAGACTTCATCACAGAGTCACAGCCCTTTATCATGCACGGGTATTGCAGGAAGTTTTCATTATGCACATTGCAGAGGCTTCTTCCTTACTTTTCAAGGAAGGTTTTCCATACTTAGATCCAATGATTTTTTTCCAGCATTCTCAGTGATTTTCTTTTGTCACCTCCCTTTGGTGTAATCTTTTTGTTGCTCTCTATGTTCTCTTTACCGTCACTTGATTTAGTCATCTGGTAATGGGAGTTCTTGGAAACAGGTTTCACCCATCTTCAGGTTTCGGTTGATTCATCAGTTGGAGTTTATAAAGTTCGTGATGTTTCTTCATGGTGTGTCTGAGGAGATTTGACTTAGTGGCATAAGGCCCGATCCACAATCTTTAGCATCCCACTGGAACATCCCGTCCACAGGCTCCATTTTGGTAAGTTTTGCCCATGTCATATTTCCTTCTCAATATGCCCAATGTACTTCAGAAAGCAGTGAAAGACGCCACGCTAGCCTGGCTGATGCGCAGATCTCCTAGGTTGATGTTGGACATTAGGGGCCCCTGCTTTATCCACGCTGAACTTGTGAAGCAGGAGGTAATGCTGCAACAGGTTAGGGACATCCTGGAATACCCTGGAACAGTCATCCACTGAACATCTGAACTCCATCACCTGCATCATTTCACCCTCTGTTCGTCTGTAACACCCTCATATAATGTCCTCATTGGAGCTCAGTTCCTCGTTTTGATCATTGTTGATCTCAACGCAGACAGGGGCGGACGATGGACTGCCCTGTAATGTAGAAAATTAAATTATGCTGAATGGTGAATGCCGCTGTACATCCATGATGAACACATCGATACGGCCTGTACGGACTGAAGGCGTCGCTTGCCTCTGTCTTTTTATCTTTCGACTTCCTTTGCATCTCTACTTTCGGTCCTTTAGGCCCTCTCTGTTGCTTTGTTGGGTGTGTTTCTCCAGAGAGGTCGTGCTGGCTGCAGAGCGATCTGACACAGCCGGTGTCACTGGCACAGATCTTTCTGCGTGATAGCCTCCGGATTGTGGATCATGTGAGTGGACACGTAGACTGATAGTGCGGTACACCTGACCACTGGCTGGCACAGGAGCAGCCACTGGGTTGTTGGGGTATTGTGGAGCAGTGCGCGTTCATTTGATGTTTTCAGACCCTGGTACTAGCGGTCGACGATCCATCACGCATGGGTACACTTTGCACAGTCTGCACTCCCGCGGAGAAGCTGTCATCGTGAAACCTTAGGTGATCATGCCGTGAGAGACTGCTTCGCAAAAGGGTGCGACAGGTTTTTCTTGCTTCAACCCGGTCCTGGAACATAGAAGTTGTTTCCTGTCATCTTGCATCTGGTTGGCATCCGGAGTGAATATTGACGTGTAATGTCCTCGGTTACCGAGCGGCGCTGTGCCCATCTGACAAGACAAAGGATGCTCGAATGCACAGCCCGTTTATAAATCACCATCCTCAATTCCACCAGTGATGTTTGACTGCCAGGTTAATATTCCGCTTTGCAATTTCCTGCTGTGTCATTCGGTGGGCTGTCTGACAGTGTGTCTAAGGTTTAGATTTCGGGTAAAAGTATGCATTTTTGCAGGAAAACGGCAAATTTTCCGTAAGTTTTCTTCAATAAACAGATCATCTCATTGGGTGGCCATGTGCCCTGATGAGATGTTTTAAGGTGCATCTTTTGTCATGGCACTGTATTTGCAGTTGTCACTTTCCAGACAAAACTCCGGCAGCTATCGGGGAATATGTGAATCCTTTTCGTTCGAGACATTAGGCCTCAAGACTTCAGTTCCATTGGAAATATCCGCAAAACTAGGTTTTGTGGAGGATTGTGCTGGAGTATAATGCTGCACCTGTTTGTCTAAGTCTAAGACGCTCTAGCATGATCTGAATGTCCATAATCCAGCATGGTTGGTTTGCAGGTGTTAAAGTCGGGCCAAAATCGACATCGTCGGCAACCATGTTGATAGGTGCGGGCATCTCTTAGCTGGTGGAAGCCTCTCTGAATTTAGTGAAACTCTGTGTGGATGTGAAACCTGCATTTGTGCCTCTTTCCATTTACTTGGGCAGAAGAGACAGGCGAACTATTTTGTTATCGATAGTATTGGAAGGGGAGAACATTGACTTTCTCCAAAATGTTGCACAACATTGGTTGCGATGTTAGACGACACTGAATTCAAAGTGGCATTGCTGTCAGTACTGCTGGCCCCAGACAAGCTACTTCTTCTTTGAAAGTCTCCAGCTAAAATCTGTTACATAATCTTTTCCTAATGTTCTGTTCGGCACACTATTCCTCTGACCCCACTGGTTGCTCTTGTGCTGCTGGACTGTGTTGAGGCTGAGGGTCTGGTAAAAGTCATCTGTAACATTGGGTTTGCTATAAGGTGTTTGCCAAACTGGCCATGGCGGCCAGAAGTCCATCATTGGAGAGTCCACCTGTTTCTGACTGCGCCAGAAGTCCACCTTGACCTCCTTCATTTTCATCAGTGTTTCAGTTCGAAGGAGCTGATCAATATGGTCTGTGGGAAGTCTGTGAAGTGAAACTGTAGGGTTGTTTTCTACAAGCATCTGAGAAGAAGTGGATCGGAGAATGGACCATTGCGAACCCAGGATCACATGTTGGCTGGAGATAGCCATCGCCATAGGATTCGCTCTCTGTCTTTGCATGGATCAGCTGTGTCGTGTATAACAGTGCTTTCTGGCAAGCGTCCGCCAGATCCGTAGGGAGCCACAGGATTTTAGAGCGACAGCCTGAGATGATGGACTCGAACAGACTGGGAAATACTTGGAGATTCCATAATTTGTAATAATGTCATCAGTTTGTTTGCCATCAATTGCATAAGGTGTCACAGGGTGATACAGTACACCGATTGCGTAGGCGGATTGTTGAGAAGTTGCTCCGAGTTGAGAAGATCAAGAAAAGACGATGGCAGATCTGCTGTTAGTAGTTCTGTCTCATCATAAGCTTTGCAGATGCAAGCGGCTTGGACAAATGGCCACCAAGTGATTTTGGATTTGAAAGGCTCTACCGCACCTAGAACAAGAACATCTTTAAGAATAGCAGGCCACTTTGTTCTTTTGTTTCTTAACTCGCTTTTTTGACGTTGGATTGTCAGGATGTGGGATTTATGTCTTCCTGAGATTCACTGTTGATCGTTGGCAGCAAGTTGCCACCGGGAAATCCGGACTCCATTTTAATTTGTTTCTTCATTCCAATACTTTTGTAGGGTTGTTTATCCGATGGGTTATTTTCAATTCGGGGTGTGTGGTAGGTATGTCATTTCCATCGGATTTAAAGGACTTGAGTCTTTCAGAATGTCACGTAAGAGGAGGAAAACAGACTGAAGACGATGATCCATTGAGTGATTTGTAGCATTGAACCTGTGGGTCTTCGCATTGGACCATCAGACGGCTCGATGAAATAACGTCAGCATCCATCCCTCCGCTGACAGCATCTGTTAAAAGGCATCCCTTGCACATCTGGAAGTATGCTTGGGAGGGATAACTATTGTAGATTTGGTTGTTTCTGGTGTTTGTTGCCATGGCAAACTAGGTGGTCCATATTGATGGAGTTGTTTATAGCTGGGAGAGTACAATGGGATCTAAATATTGTCCATTTGGTTAGGGAAAGCTGGCTGCAAGGAGCACCCGTTGACTGGGGAGGTAAAGTGGTTTTTGGTTCGCTCAGGTGACTGCTTGTGAATTCGTCTCATGAATTTGGTGATGCACCCCCAGAGTTTTGTTGCCTACATGAATGTTGCACACAGTTGTCATCTCGACTCACACTGAGTAAAGGCACTTCCTTCTTCGCCATTTCCACATGTGCCACTCATGCCTGCTCATCCATGCGAGCGTTCATTAGTACTGCAGACAGCCTTGTTCGTGGCATATCAGTCATGGGTTTACACCATGTTGTGCAGTAACTGAATGGACACTTTATTCTCACAAAGAGAATAATTTATACATTTGCAGGTTTGATTGGTAGTTTTTGCATATTGTGTGGTTCGGACACGGAGGTGATTGAACGGACTCTCTGTTCCTCACCTCCTCACACAGATCTCCACCACACTCTCACTCCTGCGGGCCCATGAGCTTGTCCGTGAGTTCTGTCAGGTCCAGCCAGCTCAGCGAGCTGACTTGTTCAACAAATGAGGCCCAGCTCCAGTCGCTGAGAGATGTTGTTCCTGTGTAATTAAAGGACAGGTGTTCTATCTCAAACCATGATTTTCTGAACAATCCTCTGTGACTCTGTAGGACTCTTCTTATCCCAGCTGGGTTAATGTGTGACTTTATTCGCATAGAAATACAGTGGCTGTTAAAATGCTTTCCTGTCTGCATGCGTAGGAGCTGGTTTGATGAGTTGCCAGGCACCACCCTTGGCCAAGAAGCTGCGCTACTCCAGACCACTGGCAGCTGGTCAGGCCATGGTCGACGCAATGGGCCACAGCTTTTCATGCCGCAGAATCAGCAGTGGCACTGGCGTTGTAGACAATGGCTGTACCATTCACTATGCTGCTGAGGATTGGCCTGTATTACAATGTTGACGATGCGCACACTTCACATACCATCGCTAACACACATGTAACGCGCCTAAGGATATTGTGTGAGCGACGGTATTACGGCTGTTGGTGCTCTGCGGTACAGGCAGGCGGTGGGTTGAAGGTTGTTGTCTCTTGTTGAAAGGATAACAGCGGCTGTGGAGAAATCGAGTTGCCAGGGCGCTGAATTAATTCGTCAGTGGTCTCTGAAGGAGTGAGGAGGCTCAGAAGGTGAAGAATCAAGATGACAATTGACTAACATTATTTCATGATGGCTCTAAATTAATGCCACATTACTGGTTATCTTTCTGTCTGTTTGTTCTTCGTCGGCGCTCATTGATAATTTCCGCTTATTTTCTTCCACTTATAGATAACTGAACAAATGAACAGCCTTCGCATTTCAGCCTTACAGGACAGAGATTGCTAAAGATTCCTGAGAGGCTGACGTTAATGTTCAGCTTGAATCGTCCGAGACCATACGTCACATCATCATGCCTGTTTCGCTAATGTATAGTTGGGCGCATTGCACGGATCTCTAAACGATCGATGGTGCTGTCCTCTGAGTCAGTTTGTCCGCTGCCTCTGATGTGATCCATGTTAATGGAGATTTTGCTCGACCAGGAAGGTTGTTGCAGTTTCACCCTCAGTTCCTGACTTACACTACCACAGCAAAGTCTGCATAATTAACTACTGAACTTTTCTGACACTAAATTTGTCACGTTAACTTTGCACTGTTACTTACAAAGTGAAAACGATTGCTTACATCCGTGACTTTGTGCCATGTGCCCTGAATACAGTGGTTGGTACAAATTAACTCAGGTGAGACAACAGCGCTCACTGGGAGGCATCCGCCCCCGTCCGGGAGGCAGGTCCGTGACTTCCCGGGAGAGAAAAACTCACACATGGAGGAACTGCCCAGCTGGCACCTGGCCAGTGTCCTCCCTGATGCCCAGCTTCAACAAACAGGAAACGACTGGCTCAGCGGTGAGATTGCTGAGCCTACTCAAATTAAAGACACTGCATCACTTGTCAAGCTGATCTGTGTTCCCTGATGCTTGGTCTGTCTCACCCGTACATTGATGTTAACTCAGGCCAAAAACTCCATCAGATGCATTGTCCCACGTAAACTCTCACCTCTCGCCATGCAGCAGTGGCAGCATGAGCTTGAGCGGTATTACCAGGATAACCGGGCTGCGGACAGAGATCCCGGGCTGCCACAGTTCGGGCGCCACTGCCTGTTGACCCACCTTATGGCAGGCCCGTTGCCTGGGCAGCGCGAGCTTCCTCAGGGCAGGTCTCCATCTAGGTGTCGCCGGGATTTGATTGAGCAGGTGGCAGCCATAGGAGATCGTGGTGGGGAAGGAAGGATGGGACTGAGGGCGGAACTTCAGACCTCTGAGTGCAGTCAAGAAATCTACGAGGAGTAAACACTTCAGCTGCGCATCACGGGTGCGCTTGCTCAGGTCGCATTACCCCGAGTGTTACGGTTCAGATAATGTTGATCCGCTGACCTCAGACTCCAGCCGAGCCACCAAGGTCTGCCACAGAACCCTGGCTCAGTCTCGCCCGTGACTCACTTGAGAACTCGCACGGCCTGCTCACACCCAGAACTCCATGAGCCTGCAGCTCCGAACTCCTCGAGCCACCGCAGTGATCGGGTCGCCCACTGCTCGAGACCAGCCGACGCAGACCGGTGCACATGAGCCCAGATATGGGAACCACCTGCAAACCCATATCAGAATTAAGCTCCCATTGTTCACCACTACACCGCACTGCTGCAGAGCCTGGGATACGCATGACTTCACACCACCACAACACATGTGAAAGGTAATGAGCCCTGGCGTCGAGGCTTGCGTCTGCTGCTCATGACCAGCCGCTGGCCTAGCTTGTGTCGGCTGACCTTTGTTAGGATAATCAGCTCACATGACGATTCCCGAGTGACTGGGACTCAGGGAGGACCTGAGGGAGGCTGAGGATCTCTGGAACTGACTCGCTGGAACAATTAGAGGCTGCTTGGTGATGGTCAATAAGTCGCAAGTTTGGTTATGCAGTCTTTGCTTGAGTTTCGAACATTGCTGAAATGAGGGTTTGCAATCACCTGGCATGCTCCATTTGATTTTGTAACAAATGACGAGCCAATAGGAGGAAGAGAATGTGATTGCCCAGTATGTGTTGATTCACAGCAAACCCTGCCTTGCTGCAGAGAGGTTAGTGGGGCTGGGGAGGAGTTCTAAATATAATTTAACAACATGTGAATGAGTTCTAATTACCAATTTGAATTGCTGTTTCTGCACGCTCGTTATTCTTTCCCAGAGATGTAACTAACATTTGTAAAATGTAACTCCACTATTGAAACGGTTTCATTATGACCAACTGGTCAGAAAGAGCGTAGACAGATACACAATATTGGGGTCTTTGCCCACACACCCGTTGACCAAATTTGCTATTATTCTAGTCGTAAACGTCTAATGGCCACTCGGCTAGCCATTGTCAGCTGATACCAATCCGGATTGATATTCGTGGTGTTCTTGCCGCAGCATGGCCCTGCAAGGGAGGCCGAAGTGAGTCACTGAAACCATTCATTGTTCCAAGACGCTTGGCAGTGTCCATCACTGCAGTTGCTCGCCTGCCAGCAGTTTCTCAGGTTCAGCCAGTCTCCATTTGAATTCTTCCTCGTTTGTCACTTCGCCTTCTTCCGTTCAGTCCGTGAAAGTCTGTGTTAGGACAGCAGTGTTTCCTCCAACAAGCCTTGAGAAGGAACGGTGAGAGCGGACACGAGGAGAGATGAAAATGTAGGGAGAAATTGCCAATAATTGCAGCACTCTCACAAATGCTGATATTTATTGATCAGTGATGTCTGCCTCTTAGTAACTCAGCCTGTTATAAATGGTTCAAATATCAGTCATTTAGCCATTCAAAATATATGAATCCCACAGCTCTTGTTCTCTTTAGAATGGTTGTGGGCCAGTTATTTGTGACTTAATGCAACAGTCTCCTAATGGCTATCATGGTCATTATTTTGCTGCTGAACAAGGGCCTTGTAGTAAGTGATCACAGAGAGAAATGTGGAATCCAGATTCATTGATCTACACTGCGCTGGCTGAAGATGATCGTGACGAACGTAGCCAGTAATACACCATATTCACGCCAGTAGACGGTCTGTATACATCTAGAATTCAGGCCTTCCTGAAGCAATGACAGCTCATTATGCACATTGGTTTCTTTTCATCCCGGACATCTGTGAGAGTAGCAGGATCAAACACAGGCGCCTTGTTCAGCAAAACCTGCACACAGCATATAAATACTCCAATAAAGAACTTCAGCTACAGTAAGTCACAAATAACCTGGCCTACAGCCCATCGTATTCATATTTCCTACTAAAGAGAACAAAAACAGTGTGAATGTAGGTTCATATATTTTGAATGGCTAAATGACAATATTTGAACCGTTTATATTAACAGGACATTTTGGGGATTACACTAGAGGCGCAACATCACTGACTTCACACAAACATTTATATCAACATTAATGAAGGGCTGCAATTGTACAATTTCTCCCTACATTTCATCTCTCCGTGTCCGGGTCGTTCCTTCTCAAAACTTATTGGAGTGGAGAAACACTGCTGTCCTAACACAGACTTTCCTCGTTTCAGATCAAGGTTTTGAGAACGGAAGAGAAGACGACAGGAAGTATTAAACGAAGAGGAAAAAAAATTCAAATGGGCTATCCACTGGAAACAAACAGACCTGAGAAACCATGGAGAATGTGCAAACAGGAGCAACTGCAATTGTAGATGGACCTGCTAAGCAAAGTCTTGGAACAATGAATAGTTTCCGTATTCACTGGCTCACAGAGTACACATTTGCAGCAAACACTGCCAATATCCAATCCCGGATTGGTCAGATCAGCGTCAATGAATAGCCGGAGTGGCCCATTGAGAACGCTTACATTTAGAATATGTAAAATTTGGTGTAGGTGTATGGGGCAAAACCCTAATATTTTATTATCTGTCTACACTCTTCCTATTGGTTGGTCACCAACATTAATGAAGCAGATGTTCTTCAATAGTGGGTTGTTTATTTTACAAAATGTTAGTTACATCTCTGGGAAAATTTTGACATTCTTTGCAGAAACAGCACTGAATTAAAATTATTTAATTAGAACTCATTCACATATTTAATTAGAATTCAATTTACATATTTAATTAGAACCTCCCAGCCCCCACTAACCTCCTCTGCAGCGCTTCAAGAGGCTCCAGGGTTTGCTGGTGTTCTCGGTTCAGAAGAACATCCAACGCATACTCTTGGGCAATCATATCTTCTTCCTATTAACAAAAACGTCATTTGTTTACAAAATCAAATGTAAAGACGTACACCAGGTGTGGTTGCGGCCCTCATTAGCCATCTGGCCACGTTCAAATCTGAAGCTTCAACCAAAGACTTTACACTAATGACTTTGCATTGACTTGAAGACAATCCATTGACCATCACAAACATGCCTCTAGTATTCCAGCAGTCCGCTCCAGGATCACCTCAACTCTCCCCCAGGTCCTCCTGCTCCTTCAGGTCCCAGTCACTCAGGGAATCGTCAGCCATGGAGCTGGTTATCCTGGAAAAACAAAGGTCAGCAGTACAAGGGCTCGGCTTTTAAAGTTCTAGGGCCAGATCCAGTGCAGCTGCGAGGATCATGACAGCAGACGCAAAACTACGACGCCAGAACTCACTACCTTCACATGTGTTGTGTTCTGGGTCGGAAGCTCACATCCCAGAGTAGAGTCGGCCTCTCTGCAGAAGTTCGGCAGATCTCTAGATTCTGTGATGGTGCTTGGACAGGACATTTCTAATGGGGCTTAGTTCCTCAAAACTGTCAGGCGAATGCAGGACACCATCCCTGGGTGGTTCCTCACTGCTCTCTGGACTATGCACCTCGGTTCAAGCGTCGGCTGGTCTCGAGACCGGGTGGACGACCGGTCACTGCGGGGTGGGAGATTTCCGAGGGGTTCGGGCTGCAGGCTCCTTGTTTATGTCGAGATGGGTTCTGTAATGGTGACCGTGTACGAGTTCTCCAAGTCGTCCACGGGCAGACTGAGCCAGGGGTTCTGTGGCAGGGCTGCCGACCGCTTCAGCTTCTGATCTCGAAGTTCAGCGAGTCCACCGATATCTTGGGAATTATCTGAACCGTAGCCTGGGTGTCGGCCACTGAGCCAAACGCACCCCCGTGATCAGCCAGAGTCCGACACGCTGGAGATGTTCTCCTCATGGACTTCCAGGCTGCCTGCTAGAGGTCTTGCAAGGATCTCTGGTTCGGCAATCTCGAGTCCCATCCTTCCTTCCCCCACCACGATCTCCACATGGCTGCCACCTGCTCCATCAAACTGGAGTCAAAGGGAGCCGAGGGAGGGAGGCTTTCCTATTGCCATTCCCGACACACCACTAGATGGAGACCTGCCCTGAGGAGCTCGACGCTGCCTGGAGGTTAGACACGAGCCGGCTGCACATCGGGTCGTTCTTAGAGGGGCGATCTGAGGCGAGGGAATGGGACGCCCCGTCCGGACTGTGGAGAACAGCCCCCCGATCTCTGTCCGCAGCCCCGGGGTTAGGTGCGGCCTCGTAGATGACCCAGCACGCCGTCAGAAATCCCTACTGCCACTGCAGCCAGCTGGAGGTCACTGATGGGTACTGCCGCAGGGGAGGTGAGGAGTTTATGTAGACAATGCATCTGATGGAGAGTTTTGGCTAGGTTAACTCTGAATATGCAGGTGAACAGATAACATCCAAGGGAACACAAATGTTCAGCTTCTGACCGTGATGCAGTGTGTAAACTAATTCTAGTAGAGCCTAAACATTCTCACCGCTGGGCCAGTCGCTTCCCTGTTTGTTGAAGCTGGGCATCAGGGAGACACTGCCAGGTGTGCCAGCTGGAGCAGTTCCTCCATGGCAGGTGAGGTTTTTCTCTCAGGAAGTCACGGACCACCTGGCCTCCAGACAGGACGGACCACGTGCCTCCAGCGAGTGACGCTGTTTCGAGGGGCGGTCACAGCCTCTACCCCAGAGAAGGTCTTGAAGAAAGTTCTCAATGACAGACCAATTTGTACCAATCCACTGGCCTGTTCAGAACACATGGCACAAGTCACGATGAAATAGACAACGCCTTTAAAGCCCGGTTAAAACATTCACTTCTAATCTAGTTAATCGCTTTCACTTCAGTGAAATCTAACAGTGCAAGTTGGCATTGACAAATTTAGTAATCAGAAAAAGTTCAGTAGTTCAAACAGTATACAGACTTTGGTTGTGGTAGTTAAGGAAGCCAGAGACCGCTTGAGGGTCTGGTGAGGGACGGCTACAGCAGAGCTAAAGTTCTCCTTTAGTCGGTTCAGATCTCGACCCACTCTTCCCTGGTCCGGGCATCACCAAGAGGCAAAAACCTCCATTAACTGGAGGATCATCCGCAGAAACGGCGGACCAAGGCCTGATAAGAGGACAACACCATCGCTGCTTAGGATCCGTATACTGAAATGCACCCAACTGTATTAGCAAAACAAAGAACGATGATATTAACCATGGCATGAGTATAGACGGACGATTCAACTCAGACATTAACGTCTCAGCCTCTCCAGAATCTTTAGCAATCTCTATCCTGTAAGGCTGAAGCTTCTCTTCTTGAAGGCTATTCATTTGTTCAGTTATCTATAAGTGGAAGAAAATAGTTCCTGGAAATTATCAAAGATTAAATGAGCCTCGACGGAATATGAATGGAAACCAGGCAAGACCGGAAAAGTTAACCAGTAATGGTAGCATTTGTTTTAGAGCCATCATGAAAATAATATTAGTCCAATTGTCATGCGCCGTTGCCAACACACCTTCTGGGCCTCCCCACTCAGCTGAAGACCCGCAGCTGGAGGTGGGCCTTTGAAAAGCCTGCTACACAGCAACTCGATTTTCCACAGCCGCCGTTATCCTTTCAACAAAGACAACAAAACACCTTCAACCCACCGCACAAACGCATCACAGCAGAGCACCAACAGCCGTGGTACACGCGCCTCACAATATCCTTATGACAACGTTACATGTGTCCAGCGACCGCTCTGACTAGAGAGTATGTGAAAATTCAGCACATCGTCAATACATTGTAAATACAAACCCAAATGCCTCTTTGAAACGCATAATTGAATGGTACAGCCAGTTGATACCACAACGCAGTACCTGCTAAAGTCTGCAGCATGTCAAAAGCTGTGTGAGGTAGAGGGCCGTCCCGGCCATGGCCTGGGTAACACGGGTCGTTCCTCTGGGGTAGCGAGCTTCTCAACCAAGACTTACAGTGCCTTAGCAGCTCATCCAAACCAAGCTCCCTACACATGCAGCAGACAGAAGCGATTTTAACAGCCACTGTATTTCTATGCAGATAAAGTCACACATTAGCCTACGCTGGGATAGAAGAGTCCTACAAGTCACAGAGATTGTTCAAGGAAAACCTTTAACAGGCATGGCAATTTGAGATAGAACACCTAATCCCTTTAAACACGAATAGTAAATAAGATGTACATGTACAGCCAATGAGCCAATGCACTACTGTGACCCAGTTCCGTACCTCCTAAGCGACTGAACTGGGCCTCATTTGTTGAATAACAAAAGTCCTTCAGCTCGCTGAAGGTGGAAGGCCCTGGCTGTCTGGAGGTCTGCAGGGTGGAGATACAGGAGGAGGCTCTGGACCACTGACAGGAACTCACGGACAAACGCATCAATTTCCTAAATGAAATGGGTGAGGAGATTATTGGAATGAGAGGTTGAGAAATGCCAGTAAACAGAGAGAATGAGGGTAAACAGAGGAGTCCGTTCAGTCACCTCAGAAACAAAAACACCTTCAATTGTATGCTTGTCAGTTACACAATATGCAAAAAACTACCAATAAACCTGCAAATAGTATAAATTATTCTCTTTAGAGGTAAAATTGTCCATTCAGTTACTGCAATGTTACAGGTGGGCCAAACCCATGACTGATACCTTACCCAGAACAGACTGTCCTCAGTACCAATGAACACTTTTCACATGGATGAAACAGACGCCGAGTGGCACATGAGGAATATGATCAAATGGCGAGAGGAGTGAGGGGGCGCCACTCAGTAATGAGGTCAGATGACAGCTTGCGATTGTGCAACATTCATGTAGGCAACAAAGGCTCTGGGAGTGCATCACCAAATCTATGAACGGATTCACAAACGAATCACCACAGACGAACATTCGACGACACGTATATCTCTAGAAAAATTTAGACAACACGGACGTGGTTTACTCAGGAAATATATCTGGGTTGGTGGCCGAGATCTTGTTTTTATACTCAATAGAGATAATATAGAACAGAGGATAGGTCATTCATCATCCACGAAAGAGACGAGGACAATGCCACAGTGTGTTAAACCCAGTAACAAAGTAATGACTGATCATAAGACTTCCAAATAAACTACAGGGCAAAAAGCTTGCCATTGAAAACACTACCCTTTTTACAGATACTCCATTACATTCCTGACCAGAGATAGATTGTATAACATATCAGGAGGAAGCTCCAGGGTATTTTCAGAGTGAGCAGTGGCACAACAAAGCCAGAGAATCACTTAAACTAACATTAACACATATTCATGGAATAATTGGAAAAGAGCACCAAGCGTATCAGGTAGCTTTCATTCGACCTGTTGGACAGTACATGTAAGTGATTGTAGAAGACATACCTTGATAAACGTAACCCAACTCCGGGCGACAATAAACCAGGTAGCCTCCCCAGAGACGCATGGGTAAATTGGGCTTCTATCAATGTGGTTGAGAGTTCAAAGACCCTTTCAGAAGAATTCTCTGTTGGCATTAATATAACGTTTGGCGCTACACACACACACACACAAGCTTGATGATACATCAGGAAGGTGAAGACGCATTCAAGGAAATCTTACCTTAAAGGGAGAAACGTTGTACTTTGACGTGCCAGTTTCAGCAACAGTTTCAGAACATCTTTCTTTTTAGGCTGAATAATGTACATGGTGTGAACGGGTCCTCTTATGGAGCTTTAAGGGACAGAAATTAAAGTTTATACACTTATCCATGTAATTACAGACAAAACTGCAGGACACCACATAATACACAGACTAGGCTTAAGCAGAAGCAAACTCTCCCATTGGTGGACAAACCATTAAAGCGCAAAGGACAAACATGAAGCACTATAACAAACATGTCAGTGTGTTTGTGGAAATGGAATCAGCATTTTATTGTCAAAATAAGTTCTATGAAAAAAAGCAATCAGACAAAAACTCACAGTCCACAGTACAGCCCGTGAGTGCAGATTTCCCAAACAGATTTTTGACCAGTTAATGCCTTTAAAGAGGTCCTCAATTATTAAATAACAGGCATATGATCGGACAGGCATGTGATCCAGCATCCACCCACAGCTTTAGCCCCAAGAAGAACTACACAAAACCATTAGACAGGAATTTACACAGTGCAAATGTGCCTAGGCTGTTTCTCTCCTTTCCCATATTTTATATACTGTAACATTAACAGATGCAATGAAGAAAACCGATTAATAATGTACCAAAATAATAACCTATGTCTGATTCATTGTTCTTCTATGTTTCTTCCTCACTGGGTAATTGACAACTAGAAAACTGACCCTGAATAGATCCAGCAGACATGTATAAAGTTGACACAGATAATTGTCCTGTCTGTTAAAAATAACTTTAACTGTAAAAAAATATTTTAAAGATAAAAAATATTCATTATCAATGACTCCAATCCATATTATATAGCAAACATGAATATCTGATACCTCAGGAGAAAGATGATTCAGCGATGAATCTTAAGTGGTAAGAGGGCTTTGTCTTAAATCTGCCACCAAACTGAAACCAAGCATTCCTTGTCCTGTTTCTTGCTATAAAAATGTGTAAAGTTGTATTATTAGTAAGGCACACTGAAGTAGTTCACCATTTCAACCTGAATATTAAATCTGCCAAGAGAGCCTATTATTTTTTACTCATGTTTAGCATTAGACTAATGAATACTAATGACGAGTAATTGAAGACAAAATTGTATTTTTCCAGGCACATTGCCTACTTTTAGGAGAAGACCTAAGTAAATATAACGGCATTGACATGACTTGTATGTTTGTACAGTCTTAAAATCAGGCACACACACGCACACACCACACCCCAATAATAACAGCGTCTGTACATACTTGAGCAAACATCGAAAGTAGTCTATGAAATCAACTACTTCTGCTTTGCTTAAATCAGTAAGGTTGCCATGAGCAGCCGCAGGAAACGTGACGAGGAGACATCCGTGTTGATCAAAAGCACCTGTTGAGAGAATCCCATTAAGTGTTCAAATGGTTTCGTTGCACATGTTAGCCTGCAGACAGATAGTGAATATAGGGAATATAGCCTACCAGGGAAAACCACTGAGCCAGAGTTTAACACACGATCTGGAGGAAACTGTGGTGAGGGGCAGGCCCTCGAATTCTGGGAAGGCCAGGAAACGATTATTTACATTAGAAACATGCCGAGAACATTTCATTGGTCTTTCCAGTGAACTGATGAAACCTGAGTTCGGTACATTCCCGCACCCCCGGCCCGCAGTGTCAACGACCGCACAATACTATGAAACTAACTTATTTGTAGACACTTTCACCAAACATCCTGAATCACATACAGTCTTTTTCGCCACGCCTGAGGTTAGTAAACACCAAAACTACCTGAAATAAATATTTTTAAGCCTTTGGCTGCACTTGACTCAAGTCTTACCGGTCGAGTGGCGGCGGCTCATCGAGTTTCTACCGCACTTACTCCAATGTCAGCCGGTATTATTATTGTTCGCGCCAGAATGAGAAACTATTTATAGACAGTTCAGCCATACCTCTAAAGAAAACGGAGAAGATGTTTTATCGGATCTTCGTGTATTGGGAGAGAGAATTGGGCTGTAATCCATGAGTCTCCGCCATGTTCCAACCAACTGGAGCGCATCACAATCGCAGATCACTCCCATAGAGCAGATGCAGACAGACCCATTTATAACTTCACAATTAGAGGGGCGGGAAATGAGAATTACACGCCTATCTGTTTACCTTCTGTCTGATTAATTGCAAATGTGGTATATTTGTACTACACTGACATTTATGATCGGGCAATATAAATCATATAGGCAATAATTAAAAAATACATGGAACGCGCATATATTTCAAACCGTCTATCATACAAATTCAATTAGATCCCCGCTTTGCCTGTCTTTCTGTAGAACATAAAACACGTCACTTCTGCAGGTTATTTCATAAACAGCTGACTAGTGTAGGCTATGTTTCCTACTGTGTATTTCCGTACCCAATTACTCTAAGTAGTCATGGATAAGCGTAGCCTAGGAAATACCAATATCTACATGTAATGTCTATGGTATGATTTGCATATCAGCCGTGTTCCCTTCCCAAGCCAGTTAAACACTAGTCAGAATACATGCAAATATTACTCAAAAGATGGATATAGTGAACATTAAATAGTTTTATTGCAGTAGAACCACGAAGGGTCCTAAATATGTTGTCAATAATGCTGCAAAATATCTCAACCTTATTCCTGTCTGCAAAGTATTTTATTCTTGAAGTATAAATCTAAATTAAAATGCATCACAATTATTTAAAAGTATTAGCTTTGTGTGATTTATTAAATATAGCCTACCACAGTGCAGCTTGATGTTCACCTTTTCTTCTCTCTAAATGGCAACCCCAGTCCACACATTATGACAACAGTTTTAATACTGTCATGCTTCTCATAACAAAACATCCATTTTTATACTAGCCTATGTTTTCTCTTTACATCTGCAGTCTAATGTGATGCAGCTGTTAATGTCTGGTAGGCACATGATCTGATGAAGGGTGAATTAAGCAAATGAGCTGGGACAGACCAGTTACATTTGAGCGATCCTGTGAGGTGTTCCCATGTTGGGTTCCTGTGCATATTACTTATGATTCAATGTCAAGTATTGAAGCAAACGCACTCCTATCTTATTGAAATATTAACAGTTAAATTAATCAAGAGATATACTACCTAATTGTAACAACACTATTTAATAATTAAAATAGTTTTATACTCAGGCCGAGTAATTTGAACACAGGCCATCTGTTCAATGTTTAGGATATACCTCTCAAACAATGTTTAGGGAAGAACTGAAGTAATGATAATCAGTCCCATTTAGATGTTTTCCTCCTCATGCTTTTCTCCTTCACTATCAATGGCTTCATACAGTTGCTGGTCGTTCCCTTGCGGCGTGTAGGTAGCCCAGGTAGCCAACACAACGTGATGGTCACAAGTCCAAAAGCCATCACAGCTTGTTCTGTAAGCAGCAAAAGGAAAAAACATTACCAAAAATGCACATAGCGAGAACAAACATTACCGATAAATAAACACGTGCGTAATGCAATTAAGCGGCCATGGATTCCTGCGGGAAAGCCTTACTGGTTTAATAAAAGTTCAGGATTGACCGCTCGAAAGCGCAGTGGTCTTCGCTCCTCTCAGGCCAGGTATCCGAAAGCCTCCTTGGAGCCTCCTCACCGCCGATGCCAGTGCAAAGCACTTAAGTAGCTTGTTAAATGAGATTTACATTGGTTGTTGTGTCAAAATGTTCAAATTGTTTGGGTAATTAATTACATTATAGAAAACATTACTAAACTAAAAACACATCCGAGCCCGTCGTGGGTTGTTTGAAAAGTCATAACAGTCAACGACTCTAAGGATAAGAAGCGCCGCAAGTTACTTCTTCACCATACTACAGTGCCACCAAGTGGCTGGAGTAGGAAGCACGATGTATTTTATAGTGTGGCTGGAGGTAGGGAAGCACGATGTATTTTATAGTGGAAGAAGGTGTAGTAAGCACATCTATAATAATGAATTAAGTCACAGGCCACTGAAAATAGCTATAAAAAATGCATGGCTTTCGTTATCTTACCCCACGAACAGGTATGTTTTACCAAACATGTTCAGTATCTATGTGCATTTAAATGAAAACTTGTCTCCTTAAGAACAAAACTGAAAGGTGGTTGACTAGTAAAGGCAAAGTCATTAATATAGTAGCCTAGATACAGGCATCGTATTTAGATATTTACTAGTCAACCACATTTCAAAACAAACGAAAGGTGGTTGACTAGTAAATGCAAGTCATTAATATCGTAGATTATAGCAACGTATCTATCGACCCCTCAAAAATAAAAGCAGCTACAAAAGCAAACACCTATTGCTGCTTGTCTCAGTTGCATCAACCTCTGAATACAGTATAATAGGTGTGGCCTCACCAACAGGTAAAAGTGTTTGACTAGTAGTCAGCATCGGAAAATCTGCTTCCGAAAGCGTTAACATAAACATATACTGCATTTGCCCGTTCATAATCGGTGAGTTATTTTTTCCTTTTCAATATTGTAATTAACGGTTAAATACTGGGATAGGCTACTACCAATTGCCAACATTACTGATCCATCTTTTCATATACGCAATTTGAAATAAATGTACGGTATTTATCAATTGCAGGCTGTTTCTACCTGAACACTTTTGTATAAGACACTTTCTGCATATAAAATGGAAATATGTGTGTAAGATTTGAGTTTCAGGATATTGCAGGACAAACGGCAGAACATACAATGACTATAGTAAAATTAATGATATTCACAGAGGAATAAACTAGTAGGCTATAACTAGCCTAAATAAATTTATCAACTTGTATTTACTATAGGCCTATCCATATCAAAACAACTATATGATTGAATATCTTTTTACACAGTAATATTAGACAAGTTATCTTGTGTATGCACTAATAAATAACCATTGATACAAATGAAAAACATGCTTTTCTCATATGTGGTCTACATGTAACCGCATTATAACATTATATCTTTCCGGTAAAGAGCGTCCCTTAAATCTACTGTGAAAAATCAATTAAAATACACTTATAGGTCAGATGAGGCCCTCGTCGATGGGCAAAATTGATCGTTCGCTTCCCTGTCGCCATGCCTTCCGTTTCCACAGACCTAGCCTCAGCGACTTCTTCCTAAACGCTTTTAATTTTTGTAGCTTGGCTCTTTGCATGACGGATATCACTGTAGAAGGGGAACCTGGTGTGATAACACAAGAGTTTGGAGAACCTACAGCTGTGTGCCACTTTGACCAGGCCATGGTGCACGTAAAGACAATGGTGCCATTGGGGATGTTGATCTAGTGTCTTCTTCACCACATTAGCCGATGTAAAATCTGAGATGTCCAACTGGGATTTCTGAGAACGTCCTGATGGAGTCAACAAGTACCCACGGTGACCGGACGGAGCATGGCTCTCCACTGTCTTCATCTTCCGCATCCTAAGTGTACGTGGCGGCCGCCGAGCAAGTCTGGAAAGACGAGCAGAAGGACTTTGTCTGCAACACGCTGCAGCCTGGCTGCAAGTAGAACGTCTGCTTCGACCACTTCTTCCCCATATCCCAGATCCGCCTGTGGGCCCTTCAGCTCATCATGGTGTCCACGCCCACCCTGCTGGTGGCCCTGCACGTGGGCCACCGCGAGAACCGAGCAGACACGGCAAGTTAGGAAGCTGCATGAGGACAAAGGCAGGATCGACGGAGGCCCGCTCTGCAATTTACATCCTCAGCATTACTTTTAAAACCGTCTTCGAGGTCGGCCCCCTGCTGGCCTTTTTACTCCTGTACAGCGGCTTCAGAGTTCCCAGGCTGCTGCGCTGTAGCTTGGACCCTGCCCCAACACGGGGACTGCTAAGTGATCTCCAAAGCCACTGAGAAGATGGTGTTTCTCTACATCATGGGCACCACATCTGTATTGTGTATCGTGCTGAACGTCAGGTGGAGAAGGTGTACATCCTGTCTAAACAGTGCTGGAAGTGTTTCAGCAAGCGATACGTCCCGATCGACGAGAGATCTCACAGTCGCTGGCTGCCACCACGCCCAGCCAATTGCTCACCTGCCCTTCAGCACACTTAAAAGATCTAATAGAATCACAACATTTGACCACAAATGGAAACCTACCTATCCCGTGAAATTGCATTCCTTCTCATACTGGCATATTAAGTATGAATATAATTCAGCACTATTTATTAGACATATTGTACTTATTTACTTTTTGACAGATACTGTAACTTTAAATAAGAATAACTTTTGCATAATACCTGAGGTCTTACTCCTTAATTTTATCTTGTAGTATCTTTTAATTTTGCACTAAGCCCAGAAATGTATATCACAAATGGAAAGGTATGTTCTGTTGTCTGGGAAGGTGTTCTGAGTAAGTATATCTTGTCTTCTTTTATTAATGCATGTTGTGTGTTCAATAAAAAAACATTTAGAAAAATATGCTAATAGTTTCCCCATTTGCTACAGTACTGTCATTGTCACCAATGCCAGTGCCAATGTGAATCACACACCATGTATTTTGCAGAGTTTACAGTATTCTGTGTGCATGTCAAGTTCTTTTTTTAAACTGTCAGTGTAGTTATTTAATCTCCACTTTTGCTGATTCATTCCACTGCTTTCCTCTATCGAAGGAGGAACATCATTGCTGTGATATCAACATGACTGTTGATATACCACAACCGGTCTCCAATAACACAAACTGGTCTCATGCGCAATACTACTTATTCATGAGTATGAGGAGACTAAGGAATGGCAGGTAAGAGACAGACTAGCATGACAGTTTAAAGGGGAATATAAGTATGACTTCAAAAACTTATACCTGACGATTACTCCTACAACTGTAAACAACTATATTTATGATAATTGTAGAGAAATTGTTCATATAACCCTTAAGGTAAAAAATGCTTAGCGGCTCAGAACCCAGTGGAAAATAAAGTTATAAATAACCTTTAACAATTGAACCAGTAAGGGGTATTTGCTAATATTAAAAACTGTTGTGTTTCACACCAAGAATTAATAGACCCATTTTAGATTGCACGATCTCCAGCATTCGTTGTTCTTCTGTTTGGTATTACATGACTTGACCAAAAAGTATCTGAAAAGATTAGCCAAATGATTTCCTCAAAAACATCTTTCACCATCAAGAACAACTAGTTATGAACACATAGAAAAACTAAGAAACACAGATGAGAAATGCATTCTGTAAAATTGTTTATCTCAATTAAGTTAGTCTGCAGGGGGCAGTAGATTCAAAAAACAATATTTACACACAACATCGTCTACGTACAAATTATAAATTTACAAGGCATGTTGAAACAAGAACATTCACAAACTATACACAAATATAAAATTTCATTTGTTTGAAGGACAATTGCATTAATAGTCCCATTGGGATACTTAACATCATATGACACCTAATCATGCTATTATGCTGTCCATTTGAAACGTACTTCGCAAAGCTACTATAATGTGCTTGGAAGCTTCATAGTCACAAACATGCTTAATTTATTAATGTATCCTACCAATAATAGATATAATATAAAAATTAGCTCAATATATATATGTGAGAAATAAAGGATTTCACAGACTCAAGGTTACAGTAAATAACTATTGTAACTGTATAGTTTTAAAACTGAAAAACTATGGATATGTATTTGCGGTAAAAAAATGAAAAATATTATTTAGGCACCATTCTGCAGCAGTTTGAAACCGTTCTAATCCTGGAGTTACCGCTTACTGACAAAGAAACAAAACATTCAGCCAGTCCACTTATTACCAGCCACTATTTTTTTAATATTACTGTCGGTCGCATTACCTGGAGCTGCTTCAGCAAAGTATCAGCAACATCTGAAAAGGCTTTGTCCACTACAATTTTTACATTGCTAAGCGACGTCAGCTTCTTGGGGTTCCTGAACTCTAGAGTATCAAAGCCTTTGCAGTGCAACACGCATCAGATCTTTTGCACAACACTGTTGCATTTTTTAGTCTAATATTCTTCAGAGAATGCTTTGACGTGTCTGATTGCTCCAAAATTTTAAGAAAGACATTTCAAACCCATAGGCTTGAAGGAAGTCAATGTTTCACTTGATCGCTCATTTCCCATCCTGTGTAAGGGCATTGCCAGAGGAGTCATAGTCTCACCCACATGTTCTCCATGCCAGTAACCAGCACACCGGGAATAACCTGACATCCTCCTGCGTTTAATCATTTTCTGAACACAGTTTTATGGGGCCTCCCCTCTTCCGTTTCCCTGTCACAGAGCTGTCAGATACGGTCTCTGAACTTTCATCATACGTAAGGTTTATCGCCGGACAATTGGCCCTTCCCGCCTCCGTAACACAGGTTTTGAGTACTCGTTTCTAACTCACTTCCTTCTAGGCCGGTGTCTCCGCCGTCCTCGCTCTCCGATATCTCAGAGGAGGACTCTGACTTGGAGTCGTCGCTCCTGGCAGAGCGGGGGTTCCTACCCTGGGGTATTTCTTTGCAGAATATGAAGTGGCTTCTCTGCTCTTCTAGGTACTCAGACAGCCCATGGCCCATGTAGTGCTTCATGATGGTCCGTTTCAGACTTCATCACAGAGTCACAGCCCTTTACTCGTGCACGGGCATTGGGTAGGGAAGTTTTCTATTATGCACATTGCAGAGGCTTCTTCCTATTTTCAAGGAAGGTTTTCCATACTTCGTCCAACAGATTTTTTCCAGCATTCTCAGTGATTTTCTTTTGTCACCTCCCTTTGGTGTAATCTTTTTTGCTGCTCTCATGTTCTCTTTAACTACTTGATTTAGTCATCTGGTAATGGGAGTTCTTGGAAACAGGTCACCCCATCTTCAGGTTTCAAGCTGGATTCACTCAGTTGAGCTTGAGGAAGTTCAGATGTTTCTTCATGGTGTGTCTGAGGAGATTTGACTTGGTGGCAGGGCCCGATCACAATCTTCAACATCACACTGAACATCCCGTCCACAGGCTCCATTTTGGTAAGTTTTGCCATGTCATGTTCCTTCTCAATATGCCCAATGTACTTCCAGAAAGCAGTGAAAGACGCCGCACAGCCTGGCTTGGACGCAACGGAATCTCCCAGGTTGATGTTGACATTAGGAGCCTGCTTTATCCACGCCTGAACTTGTGAAGCAGGAGGTAATGCTGCAACAGGTTAGGGACATCCTGGAATACCCTGGAACAGCCATCCACTAGACATCTGAACTCCATCACTGCATCATCACCTCTTGACCTGCTCTGTAACACCTCCGCCTTAATGTCCTCATTAGACTCAGTTCCTCGCTTTGATCATTGTTGATCTCAAACGCAGACAGGGAAGTGACTGATGGACTGCCCTGTAATGTAGAATTAAATTCATGCTGAATGGTGAATGCCGTTGCACATCCATGATGAATACATCGACATTAATGGTACGGACTGAAGGCGCGCTGGCTCTGTCTTTTTATCTTCGACTTCCTTGCATCTCTACTTCTCGGTCCTTTTAGGCCCTCTCTGTTGCTTGTTTTGGTGTTATCTAGAGAGGTCGTGCTAGCTGCAAGGCGATCTGATGCAGCCGGTGTCACTGGCACAGATCTTTCTGCGTGATAGCCTCCCGGATTTCGTGGATCGTAATGAGTGGACACGTGAACTGGATGAGTGCGGTACACCTGACCACTGACTGGCACCAGAGCAGCCACTAAGGGTTGTTGGGGTATTGTGGAGCAGTGCTGCTCATTTGATATTCAGACCCTGGTACTAGCGGAGCGACGATCCATCACGCATGGGTACACTTGCACAGTTGTCTGCACTCCCGCGGAGAAGCTGTCATCGTGAAACCTTAGGTCAGTCATGCCGTGAGAAGACTGCTTCGCAAAGGGTGCGACAGGTTTTCTTGCTTCAACTCCCGGTCCTGGAACATGTAGCTGTTTCCTGTCACATCTTGCATCTGCTGACCTGGAGGAAGAGATGTAGTAATGTCCTCGGTTACCGAGCGAGGCGCTGTGCCCATCTGACAAGACAAAGGATGCCCGAATGCACAAGCTCCGCTTATCGTCACCAATATCAATTCCACCAGTGATGTTTGACTGCCAGTTAATATTCCGCTTGCAATTTCCTGCTGTGTCATTCGGTGGTCTGACAGTGTGTCCTAAGGTTTGAATTTCGGGTAAAAGTCTTATCACACATTTTACAGGAAAACGCTAAATTTTCCATGGTTTTTCTTCAATAAACAGATCATCTCATTGGTGTAGCCATGCCCTGATGAGATGTTTTAAGATGCATCTTTTGTCATGGCACTGTATTTGCAGTTGTCACTTACAGACAAAAAGGCTTCCGCAGCTGTCAGGGAATATGTGAATCCTTTCGTTCGAGACATTAGGCCTCAAGACTTCAGTTCCATTGGAAATATCCGCAAAACTAGGTTTTGTGGAGGATTGTGCTGGAGTATAATCACAATAACCTGTTTGTTCAAGTCTAAACGCTCTAACGCAGTCTGAATGTCCATAATCCAACATGGTTGGTTTGCAGGTGTTAAAGTCGGGCCAGAATCGACATCGTCGGCAACTATGTTGATAGGGTGCGGGCATCTCTCTTGGCGCTGAGTGGAAGCCTCTGAATTTAGTGAAACTCGTGTGGATGTGAAACCCTGCATTTGTGCCTCTCCATTTACTTGGCAGAAGAGACAGGCAGAACTATTTTGATATCGATAGTATTGGAAGGGGGAGAACATTGACTTTCTCCAAAATGTTGCACAACATTGGTTGCGATGTTGGACGACACTGAATTCAAAGTGGCATTGCTGTCAAGTACTGCTGGCCCCAGACAAACTGCTTCTTCTTTGAAAGTCTCCACAAAATCTGTTCACGCAATCTTTTCTCAATGTTCTGTTCGGCACTGTTCCTGACTCCCCACTGGTTTGCTGCTTGTTGCTGCTGGACTGTGTTGAGGCTGAGGGTCTGGTGAAGTCATCTGTACATTGGGTTTGCTATAAGGTTGTTTTGCCAAACTGGCCAGCATGGCCAGAAGTCCATCATTTGAGTTCAATTCGTTGACTCACAGAAGTCCCCTTGACCTCCTTCATTTCTTGAATTGGTGTCAACGAAGGAGCCGATCAATATGGTCTGTGGTTTCCGTATGAAACTGTAGGGTTGTTTCTACAAGCATCTGAGAGAAGTGTAGATCTGGAGAATGGACCATTGCCGAACCCAGGATCACATGTTGGCTGGAGGCCATCGCCATAGACGGCTTCTCTGTCTTTACTATATGTCAGCTGCAGATGTAAGGGCAAAGCTTGGCAAGCGTCCAGGTCCGTAGGGCCACAAGGATTTTGGAACGACAGCCGGGGAATCGGAGGACTCCGAACAGACTGGAAATACTTGGAGATTCCATAATTTGCTTAATAATGTCATCAGTTTGTTTGCCATCAATTGCATAAGGTGTCGCAGGGTGATACAGCACCATTGCGTAGGCGGATTGTTGAGAAGTTGCTCCGAGCTGAGAAGATCAAGAAAGACGATGGCAGATCTGCTGTTAGTAGTTCTGTCTCATCATAAGCTTTGCAGTGCAAACGCTGACAAATGTGGCCACCAAGTGATTTTGGATTTGAAAAGGCTCTACCGCACCTAGAACAAAGGAACTTTCCATCTTTAAGAATAGCAGGCCACTTTGTTCTTTTGTTTCGCTCGCTTTTTTGGACTGCTGGATTGTCAGGACCGCCAGAGTTTATGTCGCCTTCCTGAGATTCACTGCTGATCGTTGGCAAGTTTGAGCACCGGGAAACTAATTCACTTTTAGTCTGTTTCTTCATTCCAATACTTTTGCAGGATTTCAATTTGTCCGATGGGTTATTTTCAATCTGGGGTGTGTAGGTAGGTGTATCATTTTCCATCGGATTTTAAAGGACTTGAGTCTTTCAGAATGTCCACGTAAGAGGAGAAAAAAACAGACTAAAGACGATGATCCATTGGTGGTTGTAGCATTGAACCTGTGGTCTTCGCACATTGGATCCCATCAGATCCACTCGATGAAAAGCACCAGCATCCATCCTCCGACAGCATCTGTTAAAGGCATCCCTTGCACATCTGGAGAGTATACTTGGGAGGGATAACTATTGTAGATTTGGTTGTTTCCTGGTGTTTGTTGCCATGGCAAACTAGGTGGTCCATATTGATCAGAGTTGTCAGCTGGGAGAGTACAATGGGATCTAAAATATTGTCCATTTGGTTAGGGAAATGGTGACAGAAATGTGTAGTGTGGTGCATGAAAAATAAATGCAAATATTTGGACAATGGACCTTCTGTTTCCCAGGCTGTGTGCCAGGGATTGTAATTAGACGCTGAAGGTTTACGCCCGTTCAACGCCTACATCGAACTGTTTTCAACATTGAAAGTAGGACAAGACCGACCTGTTTTCAATGTTGAAAAGTAGGACAAATCTGACGCCTTTTTCAATTGTACATGGAATTCCCATGGAACGAGAATAAACTGACCCCGGTCAGATAGAAAGAAGAGCCGAGGTGGAACATAGCGATAAACACTGTTTCAAGATCTTTAGCAAGCTTAGAGGGGCCAACATAGCTCTACTAAGCGGAGAGGGCAGAGAGAGTGTGTTTCCTAGCAAGCTTAGACGTCAACCTAGCCTCTACTCAAGCAGAGAGAGGGCAGAGAGAATGGTTTCTGACACCCAAAGACAGGGAAATGGCGAAGGACAGTGTGTTTCTGAGACCAGAGGTCAGCGAAAGGGCAAAAAAGAGTTTGTGTTTCCTGGGAGCCGAGGACAGCTGGGAGGAGAACGTGTTTCTGACACCCAAAGACAGGAAAGGCCAGGGACAGTGTGTTTCTGAGACCAGAGGGTGAGACCAGCAAAGGAGGGTTTCAAAAAAAGAGTGTGTGCTTGTTTGTGTTCCTGGCACCCGAGTACAGCTGGGAGGAGAACGGTTTGGACGCCCAAAGACAGTGGGAAAGGCCAGGGACAGTGTGTTTTGAGACCAGAAAAGGACAGTGAGACCAACAAAGGACAGTGTGTTTCTGAGCCCAGAGGTCAGCGAGCAGGGCAAAAAGAGCTTATGTTTCCAGGGACACGAGTACATCTGGGAGGAGAACGTGTTTCTGACACCCAAAGACAGCGGCGATGGCGAAGGACAGTGTGTTCTGAGACCAGAGGTCAGCGAGCAGGGCAAAAAGAACTTGTGTTTCCGGGAGCCGAGGACAGCTGGGAGGAGAACGTGTTTCTGACACCCAAAGACAGGGAAAGGCCAGGGACAGTGTGTTTCTGAGACCAGAGGTCAGCGAGGGGGCAAAAAGAGTTTTGTGTTTCTGGCACCCGAGTACAGCTGGGAGGAGAACGTGTTTCTGACACCCAAAGACTGTGGGAAAGGCCAGGGACAGTGTGTTTCTGAGACCAGAAAAGGACAGTGAGACCAACAAAGGACAGTGTGTTTCCTGAGCCCAGAGGTCAGCGAGCAGGGCAAAAAGAGCTTATATGTTTCCAGGGACACGAGTACTTTGGGAGGAGAACGTGTTTCTGACACCCAAAGACAGCGGCGATGGCGAAGGACAGTGTGTTTCTGAGACCAGAGTGCAGCGAGCAGGGCAAAAAGAACTTGTGTTTCCGGGAGCCGAGGACAGCTGGGAGGGGAACGTGTTTCTGACACCCAAAGACAGCGGGAAAGGCCAGGGACAGTGTGTTTCTGAGACCAGAGGTCAGCGAGCAGGGCAAAAAGAGTTTGTGTTTCCGGGAGCCGAGGACAGCTGGGAGGAGAACGTGTTTGACACCCAAAGACAGGGGAAAGGCCAGGGACAGTGTGTTTGAGACCAGAGACCAGGGCAAAAGGCTTACAGGGACACGAGTGAGAACGTGTTTCTGAACAAAGACAGACGAAGGACAGTGTGTTTCTGAGCCCAGAGTGCAGCGAGCAGGGCAAAAGAACTTGTGTTTCCAGGGAGCACGAGTACAGCTGGGAGGAGAACGTGTTTGACACCCAAAGACAGCGGCGATGGCGAAGGACAGTGTGTTTGAGACCAGAGTGCAGCGAGCAGGGCAAAAAGAGTTTGTGTTTCCCGGGAGCCGAGGACAGCTGGGAGGAGAACGTGTTTCTGACACCCAAAGACAGGGGAAAGGCCAGGGACAGTGTTTCTGAGACCAGAGGTCAGCGAGTAGGGCAAAAAAAGAGCTTGTGTTTCCTGGCACCCGAAAGTACAGCTGAGGAGAACGTGTTTCTGACACCCAAAGACTGTGGGAAAGGCCAGGGACAGTGTGTTTTCTGAGACCAGAAAAGGACAGTGAGACCAACAAAGGACAGTGTGTTTCTGAGCCCAGAGGTCAGCGAGCAGGGCAAAAAAGAGCTTATGTTTCCAGGGACACGAGTACATCTGGGAGGAGAACGTGTTTCTGACACCCAAAGACAGCGGGCGATGGCGAAGCGACAGTGTGTTTCTGAGACCAGAGTGCAGCGAGCAGGGCAAAAAGAACTTGTGTTTCCCGGCAGCCGAGTACAGCTGGGAGGAGAACGTGTTTCTGAAAAAGTGTGTTTCTGAGACAGTGGCGATGGCAGGGCAAAAGAGCTTAAGGACAGTGTAGGGTGGAGAACGTTCTGAGACCAGAGTGCAGCGAGCAGGGCAAAAGAGTTTGTGTTTCCCGGAGCCGACAGCTGGGAGGAGAACGTGTTTCTGACACCCAAAGACAGGGAAAGGCCAGGGACAGTGTGTTTCTGAGACCAGAGGTCAGCGAGTAGGGCAAAAAAGAGCTTGTGTTTCCTGGCACCCGAGTACAGCTGGGAGGAGAACGTGTTTGACACCCAAAGACTGTGGGAAAGGCCAGGGACAGTGTGTTTGAGACCAGAAAAGGACAGTGAGACCAACAAAGGACAGTGTGTTTCTGAGCCCAGAGGTCAGCGAGCAGGGCAAAAAGAGCTTATGTTTCCAGGGGACACGAGTACATCTGGGAGGAGAACGTGTTTCTGACACCCAAAGACAGCGGCGATGGCGAAGGACAGTGTGTTTCTGAGACCAGAGTGCAGCGAGCAGGGCAAAAAGAACTTGTGTTTCCCGGGAGCCGAGTACAGCTGGGAGGGGAACGTGTTTGACACCCAAAGACAGCGGCGATGGCGAAGGACAGTGTGTTTCTGAGACCAGAGTGCAAGCGAGCAGGGCAAAAAGAGTTTGTGGAGCCGAGGACAGCTGGGAGGAGAACGTGTTTCTGACACCCAAAGACAGGGGAAAGGCCAGGGACAGTGTGTTTCTGAGACCAGAGGTCAGCGAGTAGGGCAAAAAGAGCTTGTGTTTCCTGGCACCCGAGTACAGCTGGGAGGAGAACGTGTTTCTGACACCCAAAGACTGTGGGAAAGGCCAGGGACAGTGTGTTTTGAGACCAGAAAAGGACAGTGAGACCAACAAAGGACAGTGTGTTTCTGAGCCCAGAGGTCAGCGAGAGCAGGGCAAAAGAGCTTATGTTTCCAGGGACACGAGTACATCTGGGAGGAGAACGTGTTTCTGACACCCAAAGACAGCGGCGATGGCGAAGGACAGTGTGTTTCTGAGACCAGAGGTCAGCGAGCAGGGCAAAAAGAGCTTATGTTTCCGGGAGCCGAGTACAGCTGGGAGGGGAACGGTTCTGACACCCAAAGACAGCGGCGATGGCGAAGGACAGTGTGTTTCTGAGAACAGAAAAGGACAGTGAGACCAGCAAAGGACAGTGTGTTTCTGAGACCAGAGGGCAGCGAGCAGGGCAAGAGAGCTTGTACGCATGCAGAGTATGGAACATTGTACAAATAGTGAGAACTCACAATACACAGTCGCCTTTACATTTCCTTCGTCTGTATTACACTGCTTCCCAGGGTTGTGTGCTGTGCCAATTTGGGTGTGGATTTTAAAACGCCCCCTAAATGAACCTCCCGTGCGGTGCCCATGCATATTGCTGTATAACCCTTTGTGCTGTCCTCGCATCGTGACACAGCCCGAGTCGAGCTGGGTCAGAATGACCTCGATCTCTTCACAGCCCCCAGAGTGTTGCAAAAGGAGGAGGCCGAAATACAACAACGTGCACGTGTCTCCCTGTAATCGATTTATTATTTTTATCAATTATCTGGGAGGGGTAAAGACACTTGCCCGGGTGAGGGGGCTCGAACTCGCCACCTCGGCAACTAACCCCAGCCGGTCCCGCGTAACACACCCCGGATTGAGCGGGTCCGAGTGACCCGCGATCCCATTTCACACAGCCCTCCAGAGTTTTGCAAAAAGAGGAGGCCGAAATACAACGACGTGCGCGTGTTTCACCGTTGTCCATCTATTCTTACTACCTTTATTAGTATTTATCGGCGAGGGTGTAAAACCACCGCACGGGCGAGGCTCGAACTCACAACCCCGGCATCTAACCCCAGCCGTTGTCCCGCGTCGCGTACACACCCCGGATTGAGCGGGTCCGAGTGACCCGCGATCCCATTTCACACAGCCCTCCAGAGTTTTGCAAAAAGAGGAGGCCGAAATACAACGACGTGCGCGTGTTTCACCGTTGTCCATCTATTCTTACTACCTTTATTAGTATTTATCGGCGAGGGTGTAAAACCACCGCACCGGGCGAGGCTTCGAACTCACAACCCCGGCATCTAACCCCAGCCGCTGTCCCGCGATCCCATTTCACAGCCCTGGGAGTTTTGAAAAAGAGGAGGGCGAATACCACACCCCGTAAAAACCACCCATCGGGCAATTGAGCGGGTCCGAGTGACCCGCGATCCCATTTCACAGCCCTGGGAGTTTTGCAGCCGAGTACAGCTGGTAGGAGAACGTGTTTCGACACCCAAAGACAGGGGGAAAGGCCAGGGACAGTGTGTTTCTGAGCCCAGAGGTCAGCGAGCAGGGCAAAAGAGCTTGTGTTTCCCGCACCCTAGTACAGCTGGGAGGAGAACGTGTTTCTGACACCCAAAGACAGGGGGAAAGGCCAGGGACAGTGTGTTCTGAGCCCAGAGGTCAGCGAGCAGGGTAAAAAAGAGCTTTATGTTTCCCGGGAGACGAGTACATCTGGGAGGAGAACGTGTTTCTGACACCCAAAGACAGGGGGAAAGGCCAGGGACAGTGTGTTTCTGAGCCCAGAGGTCAGCGAGCAGGGTAAAAAGAGCTTATGTTTCCTGGGAGACGAGTACATCTGGGTGGAGAACGTGTTTCTGACACCCAAAGACAGCGGAATAGCTATGACAGTGTGTTTCTGAGACCAGAGGGCAGAGAGCACGGCAAAAAGAGTTTGTGTTTCCGGGAGCCGAGTACAGCTGGGGAGGGGAACGTGATTCTGACACCCAAAGACAGGGGAAAGGCCAGGACAGTGTGTCTGAGCCCAGAGGGCAGCGAGCAGGGTAAAAAAGAGCTTATGTTTCGGAGACGAGTACATCTGGGAGGAGAACGTGTTTCTGACACCCAAAGACAGGGGGAAAGGCCAGGGACAGTGTGTTTCTGAGCCCAGAGGTCAGCGAGCAGGGTAAAAAAGAGCTTATGCTCCTGGGAGACGAGTACATCTGGGAGGAGAACGTGTTTCTGATTACCCTAAAGACAGCGAGATAGCGAAGGACAGTGTGTCTGAGCCCAGAGGTCAGCGAGCAGGGTAAAAAGAGCTTATGTTCCCGAGACGAGTACATCTGGGAGGAGAACGTGTTTCTGACACCCAAAGACAGGGGAAAGGCCAGGGACAGTGTGTTTCTGAGCCCAGAGGTCAGCGAGCAGGGTAAAAAAAGAGCTTGTGTTTCCCGGGAGACGAGTACATCTGGGAGGAGAACGTGTTTCTGACACCCAAAGACAGCGGGAAAAGGCAGAGGACAGTGTGTTTCTGAGCCAGAGGGCAGATAAAAAGAGCGAAGGAGAACGGTTCTGACACCCAAAGACAGTGGAAAGTTTCTGAGCCCAGAGGTCAGCGAGCAGGGTAAAAAAAGAGCTTATGTTCCCGGGAGACGAGTACATCTGGGAGGAGAACGTGTTTGACACCCAAAGACAGCGGCGAAAGCAAAGGACAGTGTGTTTCTGAGACCAGAGGGGCAGGCAGAGCACGGCAAAAAAGAGTTTGTGTTTCCCGAGCCGAGTACAGCTGGGAGGGGAACGGTTCTGATGACCCAAAGACAGGGGAGGCCAGGGACAGTGTGTTCTGAGCCCAGAGGTCAGCGAGCAGGGTAAAAAAAGAGCTTGTGGTTTCCCGGACCCGAGCTGGGGGCCGCAGTTAGGGTTACACAGGCTGACCCGAGGACGGCGGGAGTGAGGGAACTACGTGTCGCCGGGACCCGAGGGTAGTGTGAGGGATAACGGTGGCACGGCAACGATGTCATCCTCTGGTGACAGAAATGTGTAGTGCGTGCATGAAAAATACATGCAAAATCTTGGGACAATGGACCATTCTGCTTCCCAGGGTTGTGTGCTGCCACAGGCTACTAAAGTATTCCTCGCACTGCCTCACACTCTGGTCTTTTTCACAGATCGCATTGGTGGAACCACAGCGCTGTATGTCTTGTCTATCATTACGGAGACACGGATAGAGACAAAGTGAACTGGTTGCACAGCTATTCAGATTTTATTC
>CM055737.1:23194587-23220554 GCA_029465975.1 Dallia pectoralis | reverse complement strand
ACATGGCAGGCGGAGAGGGAAGGAGTGAAGGAGACTTACACAGCAGAAAGAGAACCGGCCATAGCAAGAGCTCACAGTGAAGGTAGAGCTTGCTGGAGAGGATGTGACAGCACGTGGAGTTGCGGCCATCAAGGATATAGCGTGTCTGTATTGGGGATGCCAGCTGGCTGTGATCAATAATGAAGTGACGCATGAATCACCTAAATGGGAAACAGAAGCTTATGGATGGTTTGGCTCAAAAAACAAAGCTGCTTGCAGCAAAGTGACTTAACGCAACGATGAGATGGTGCCATTATTGGATTGCTGTACATTAGGGATGAGATTATTGAAAAATTATGACTGGGTGAAAGACTATCATTTAGAGAATGTACCTGATTTGAGGTAACATGAGCTGTGTAGTGGTTTGATTGACAGACAACTGCTGCAACCATCAATCAGTTTGATGAAGAAGTTCACAATATCTGAAAATTGTTTCACGCGTCGCAGGTAGTGTGTGAAGCACAACATGTGAAGCGGTTGTCCAGATTTTCATAATAAGGAGCTTTATATTGCGCGCAGGGCGTGAGCAGCCTGAAGCCGGAATGGAGTGTGGGAATGTGTCGTGTGCAGAAGAGAGCGTTTCCTACTGAGTTTACGAGCAGCAATGTTCACAGAGACAGTGAAAGAAGAAGCAGAAATGGAGGAAAGGGACAAACGATAATGCAGCAGGGCAGAAGTGGTGGTAATGTTATGACAAGCTGAGAGCTGCCAAACACACAGCAGGGACAGTGAAATGGCGGCACTGAAAAGATTTAGACCTGGTGTGTGTGGAGAGGCTGCTGGCATGTAGCGTGGTGGTGGTGGCAGCCCCAGTGCACTGCACTCCAGGAGCCGCGCACGCCTGAATACTGGAAGTCGTCTCAACACTGGTGGGGAGTGCAGAAGGCGGGGACAATAGATGGCAGATTCGGTGCATCGAGTTGAAGCTGCTTTCTCAACACAGTGGGATGCAATAGGATTGGAAGTCGGGTGGGGTATGAGTGAAATCATGATTCATAATATACACTCCCCAGAGCTTGTTTTCGGAGTGGTCACATTCACTTACAATATAAATGGGCTCAAGGAATGAAAGTCGGTGCTGGAGAGGTCCCAAGAAACAAAAATGGACACAGGAAGGTCAAATTGTGGGATCTATGTGGGTAGCTGCATCAAGTGAAATGCAGGAAATGCGGTGATAGTGATAGAGTTTGATATAATAATGACATACCTCAGACTGATTAATGTATATGCATAGCCTAATGGGGAAACAAAAGGGGAGTTCTTGTTCTTTGGAGAGCACAGGCCAGGAATTCGACAGGTGGGTCTGTACAGCCGGACGCTTGAGGCGGACAGATCAGCGCGGAAGGCTTAAGATTTTGGAGAACAATATTTGATTGATGCGGAGGGTGGCAGTTACAGGAGCCATGAGGCAGATATGGAGGGGTGCTGCAGCAAAGTCGGCTGATTTTTGTGTTTGGTTAGAGACATTGTTAACAAGTCATCATAGAATATGATATATGTAGCGCCACGTTTATTAGGGGACTTTGACAAGAGCGAGAGAGGGGGAGCGCGAATGCGAGTAGGCAGAAAGAGCAGAGAGATGATATATGAATGTGTTAGAATACAATGGAGTGTGAGTTATATGAAAGAGATGTGTGTGAATGGTGGGAAAACAACAAGTGAAATATTTACAGGTATTGCATTGCTTGTTGAAGGGAGAGTTTGGCTGAATTGCAACAAATTGACCATTCCGGGATATACACATGCCGAAATAAAGGAAGGCTGGAAGCATATGAAAAGAAAAATGTAAAGATTATTGTATGTCGTGTGTGTCGCACATCTTTGGGTTTAGAAAATAAAGATGACATACAATGAGACGGGAGATAGCAGAGAATATGTGAAGTGTTGGAATGGTGGCTGCCTTACAGTACCTGTTTGTGGAAGGTGGAGAGAGAGGAGATATTAAAGATGTGGAGGCTACTGTCAGATGGCAGGAAGGTGACAGAGATATCTCTCGAATGAGGGAGCGCACAGTCTGTGCCTAATGGTGTCCGCGTGCTGCCGAGTGAATTTCATTAAAGTGTGATTTTGGGATGGTGGTCCGTTGTTAGTGCTGGTTATGAGAAATGGCTACTGCTAATCACACTTGGCCTATAAGAAAAAGGAAGTAGTCATGTTGGGGAGGTTCACAGGGTATAAGCCAAATGCATAGCTAGCCCGGATGAAGTCAGTATAGATCAATCACTATCAACGCAGCAGTTGGTACTCGTGGCAGAGATATATGACACAGTTGGGTCAGTCAGGATGCAGTTGTCATATGAAGTGAGGAGGATTAGTGTGACTTTAATAAAGCTGCTTGATAGAAAGAGAGCATGAGTTTGTGTTCAAGGTTTTAGAGATTTCTGTTTAGAATAGTAGTGGGTTGGGTTATTATATAAGAAGGTATGGGTGGATGCACAGTTTTTAGTTAGAGACAGTGAGTAGGATAAGCTGTCCGCTACTCTGCAGCATATAGCAGTAGTTCATTATCCACCATTTTAAAGAAAGATCATTATCGTGTTTGCGTGTCGGGCCACTCCTGGCGGAGGAGCATACTGTCATGTGCATGACAGTCAGGGACAGTGAGGATTTGGTTAGTGTAGAACGTATGTGGCATCAGAGCAAAAGTGAATTTAGAAAATCGCAGCCTCTGAGGCAATGGGGAGATGGTCTGTTGATCGTGGGTTGCTAGAATGATTAAGTGTTAGGTGTAGTGGGTGTGAATGAGAGCACGCGATGTAACATGGACAGAGTTATAAATGTTATTTGTTTTTCTGCTTGAGGGGAAAGGCAGGTAACGCACCGTTCGTGGGTTTTTGTCGTTAGGTGAACCATGCTTGAAAGTACTGACTTACTCTTGCGGGGTGGTGCATGAGCAAACAGGGAAATAGACAGTTTTGTGTGATGAAAGTCAAGCAAGATAATGCTTAATAAATGGGCACAAAGATGGGGTTGAGATGTGAGATGAAGAGCACTCGAGGGTGAAAATACAAAGAAATATCTGTATGGTAAAAGATGGTCATTGTTGGATGAGTTTCATGACATATCTGCCAGGTTTGTGGATGTGTGAATGGCCTTAATGGTGTTTAACAAACCAGTGGGTGTGAGGAGGATGTCATACTTGTGAGGCATGGGGGAAATATTTGGTGCTCTGTGAGGTACATGTGGATGGAAGACGGCCAGTAAATCACCACTGTTTAATCCCAAATATTACATAACAACAACATGTTGGTCAGCAGTATTTTGAACAGCTGGAGTTAAACAGGTCGTATTTGCTAAGCAGAAATAAAGATTTCAAAATTGGCGACATCATAATACACCAGAAGCAGCGGGGCGATGTGAGACGCACAGGAGCCAGATGTACGAGGCCATGAAAGCATATCCAGAGTGGAAACAATTTGTTAGCAGCAGGGAGTTGGGGACCAGATGGTAGAGCAACGGGAGGTTGCAGAAGGATGTGAAGTTTGGAAACTGTCAAAACAAAGGAGGTATATGGAATATTGCTATATCAGATTGGTCTCAGAGGTGTGGCGTGGTGCTGGTTTTGGAGTGAGTGGAGTGTGGAGAAGGCTGGAGGGCAGAGCCATAACAGCATTGGAGGAAGCACAATGATTTTAAAATGTTTGTATTGGCTTCACAAAAGGTGAGGTTACACTGGGCCTGATAGACTATAGAGAGTGTGAGTATGTAAAGGAAGCAGATGAACAGTTTAATCACTACTTTTTGAATGTCCTTTGCTGTATGTATTTTTTGAGTATGTCAAGGAGATGTTACATGTATATTGTGGAGATCAGTTGTGAATGGTGAGCGTGGAAATGCTGTTGCCTGGCACAGTGAAAGGGTAAATGCATTTCCAAGTTTTGCAGTTGAGTCATGCTCTGCTATGCACACCATGCAGGGAGAAACAGCATTTTATGATGTGTGGTACGAGGGTGTCACTGCTCTGTGAAAATGTCTTCGTTGCGCCCGCACTGGGAGGATTTCGGGAGAATTTTGTGTTGTTCATTGATGGTGATTGGATCTGGGGGACTTCATGTTTTAATTTATAGAATTTTCTTGTTTTGACGAGAAAGGTAAGGCACCTAGCTACCTGGTTCGATGCCTGGCATGTGGAAGAAGTTCTATTTTTACAGTTCTTTTGTTTTCTCTTTTCGTCGCTGACAAGAAGTATTGGTGTTGTGTTTCTGAAGGCTTCTTTGTCACATACACTTTTTTATTTGTTGTTGACATGATTCATATGCTGTTTGTAATATAAAGTCCATGTCTCAGATGGAATATGTTGTAATTGAATATGTGTTTTTGATAAAGAGAAAAAGAAAATGCCATCTTCGTTTCGATCTCGGAAGTTGCTAGGTTGGGCTTGGTTAGTATTGATGTAGATCGCCTGAAATATCTAAAGCCAGCATTTTGTTATTTTCTGGCGGGAAGAAAAATAATCAAAAAAGTTAATATGCAGGAAGAAATACAAGAGCTGTAATATCAACTTTTCTGTTGAAGCTTATGTCATTACCGCCTCCTGAAACGCCGAGTCGCTGAAGCCAAATATATCGCTTGCTAGTATTTGATGGGAGACGCCTAAAATATCTAAAAGCTGTAAGAGCTCAAGTTGAGGTTTTTCATGAAATAATCACCAAAAGTTAATTATGCAGTGACATCAGCTTATTTTCAAATAATACTTACGGCCACACCACCTGAAAATGCCTGATCTCGGAAACCAAAGAGATCAGCCTAGTCTAGTGTTGCAGCATTTTGTTGGTTTTCATATGGAAGAAACAACACCGTGCACATGAAAGGAAGAAACACAAGAGCTGTACTTCAACTTTCTGTAGCTACGGTCATATCACCCTGAAAACGAGCCTTCGTGATCGGAGCCAAGCAGGGTCGGGCTTGGTTAGTATTGATGGAGATCGCCTAGAATAATCTAGTGCTGTAAGCATTTGCCATTTCTTGGCGAAGAAACAACATCAAAATTAATTATGCAGTGAAGAAATGACAAGAGCTGCAATTTCAAATGTTCTAATACTCTACGGCCACACCACCTCCCGAAAACGCTCTGATCTCGAGCCAAAGAAAGTTCGGCTTGGTTAGTACTTGAGCATCGCCTGGGAATATCTAGTGTTGCAGCATTTTGTTATTCTCTTATGGAAGAAACAAACAATCAAAAAGTTAATCAGTAGAAGAAATCAATAAGATGTACTCTCAACTTTTCTGTTGAAGCCATGTCATTACCAATTCTCGAAAACGCCACAACACTGATACAGGTCAATTTCAGTTGATGGGAGATCACTGTGGTCTAGTAGCTGTAAGATGGTTAGCTTCGGCGGAACAACGTGTGCATTATGCAGTGAAGAATCAATAAGAGCTGTAATTTCAACTTTTCAGCTTACGGTTACAACACTGATTCCGGAAGCAACAGGATGGGAGACCGCCTAGTAATATCTAGTTGTAGCATTTCTCGCTATTTTCATGGCGGGAAGAAACAATCATAAAGTTAATATGCAGTGAAGAAATAATAAGAGCTGTAATTCTCAACTTTTCTGTTTGCTTACGGCCAATACCACCCTGAAAAGCTGATTCAGCCTGAGCCCGAGCTGCTAGGCTAGTACTGATGGGGAAAGACGCCAGGTCATCTAGTACAGGGCATTCATTACTTTTATGGCGTAAGAAATAATCAATCAAAGGAAGAAATAATAAGAGCTGTAATTTCAACTTTTCTGGGTTAGCTATTTGCCACAACACTTCCTGAAAATGAGCCCGAAGTTAAACAGTCGGGCTTAAGGCATTGAGGGGAGATCGCCTAGCATTTCAAGAGTTATTGGCGGAGAAATAATCAATCATAAAGTTAATTATGGCGAAGAACTCGTCAAGAGCTGCATTTCAACTTTTCTGTTGAAGCACAGCCGACGCCGAGCTGCTAGGTTGGCATTGATGGAGACCGCCTAGAATATTCAGTTGTGGGGCATCTTGTTATTTCATGGCGGGAAGAAACAACAATCGTGCTAATTATGGAGTGGAGAAGTCACAGCAGCTGTAATTTGTGCCATTTGCCAATTACCTGAAATCGCCGATTTGAGTTAAACATGGTCGGCTTGGTTAGCACTTGGATGTGATCGCCTAGAATATCTAGTGTTGTAAGCATTTGTTGCCTTCAAGTGGAAGAAACAACTAATCAAAAAGTTATTCATGCAGTGAAGAACACAACAGCTGTATTTTCAACAACACTTATATATTACCTCTGAAAACGCTGATTCGGAAATTAAATGTCGGGCTTGGTTAGTACTGGATGGCATCGCCTAGTAATATCTAGTACAGCATTTCGTTACGGCGGGAAGAAACAATCAATCCAAAGAGCTCATGCAGTGAAGAAATAATAATGCTTTATTTTCAAATGTTTCTAATATCTCTACGTTACAGTCATCCCTGAAAATATTTCTGACTGAGTTCAAATAGAAGTCAGGGTTGCTTGACGGGGAGATTCGCCTAGTGGCCTAGTGTTGTAGCACCTGTTATTGATGGCGGGAAGAAACAACAATCAATCAAAAGTTATGTAGTGAAGATATCAATAAGCAGCTGTACTCAACTTTTCTTGCTTGGCTTGTTGTTGCTCAACGCCCCGGATCTGCTGAGCCTCGAGCCGCAGGTCGGGCTTCAAGTTAGCGCCTGGATGGGAGAGCCGCTCTAGAATATCTAGTGTTGCACATGCTTGGCGGAAGACAATCAATCGTGTTATTCATGCAGTGAAGAAATACGGTCAGCCGTACAAATGTTTTCCACGGCCACACCTCGGTGCTGGACGCTGAAACCAAACAGGCCGGCTTGCTTACTGATGGGGAGACGCTTCCGGGAATATATGCCGTAAGCATTTTGTGTCATTTTTGGCGGGCAAAACAACAATCAAAAAAGCATGAGTGCAGTGAAGAAATAATAGAGCTGTAATTTCAACTTTTCTGTAGCTTACGTCAATACCCTGAAAACGCCATCTCGGCCTGACTCAGCCAGCAGGCCGGGCTTGGCTGGGGTACTGACAGAGATCGCCTAGAATACTAGTGTTGTAAGATTTTGTTATTTTCTGGCGGGAAGAAACAACAATCAAAAGATTATGCAGTGAAGAAATCACAAGCATGTACTCAACCTTTCTGAGTTACTGTTACAACACATCTCGGAAGCCAAATACCGGCTTGCCAGCGGGATGGGAGATCGCCTGCGGTCTAGTGCCAGCATTTCCTGCCATTCGCGGGAAGAACAACAATCATAAAGTTAATATGCAGCAGTCACAAGAGCTGTAATTTCAACTTCTACTGAGCGTCATTGGCCACCCTGAAACGGGATCTCGGCCTGACGCGAGCCAAGCAGGGTTGCTAGTATTGATACTGCCTAGGAATAGCCTAGTGTTGTGGGCATTTTGTTATTCATGGCGGGAAGAAACAATCAATGTGAGGCAGGAGAATATTGCATACTAACTTGTACCCAGTCGCTACGGCACAGTCACCCTGAATGCTCGAGCCTGGAAGCCAAATACGGTCGTGGCTTGGTTAGTGCTGATGGGAGCACGCCTAGAATATATAGTGTTGTAGCATTTTGCCAGTTACGGCGGAAGAAACAATCAATCGTGCGTTAATTATGCAGTGAAGAAACAAGCATGTAATTTCAACTTCTTTTCTACCAGCTTGCCGCCACAATACTCTGTAGCGCCATCTGCCGATCTTCGATGTTGTCGGGCTTGTTAGTATTGATGGTAGCATCGCCTAGGAATATTTGCAAGCCAGCATTTTGCCATTTCTGGCGGAAGAATCAACGTGCTAATTATGCAGTGAAGGCATCAATAACAGCGTATTTTCAAATGTCTGCCTTGACGGTTGCACACCTGAAAATCTTCGATGAGTCAATGGCCGGGCTTGGCGCATCGCCTAGTAACACTAGTGTTGTAGCATTCGCCAGTTTTTCATGGCGGAAGAAACAATCAATCAAAAGTTAATTATGCAGTGAAGAACACAGCTGTACTGCACCCTTCTGATATTACGTCACACACCGCTGAGCCCGCCCGGAAGCTGCTAGGCTGGGCTGCTAGTGCCTGAGGGATCGCCTGTGAATATCTGGTGCCAGGCATTTTATTGCTTTTCATGGCGCTGAATCAATCAAAAAGTTAATTGGAGTGCAGTGGAGTCAATACAGCTGTAATTTCAATCTCATCTTGTCGCTTGTCACTGAAGTTAAACATGGTCGGGCTTGTTAGTACTTGAGGAGACGTTTTAGTGTTAGCATTTTGTTATTACGGCGGGAAGAAACAATCAATCAAAAGTTAATTATGCAGTGAAGAAACAATAAGAGCTACTTCAACTTTTCTGTTATTATGCCACTCTGAAATGCCACACTGAGTTGCGTGGGTCGTGGCTGTTGCTGAATGGGAGTATCGCCTAGGTCTAGCAAGCTGTGGGGCATTTTGTTACTTTCTGGCGGGAAGAACAATCAATCGTGTTAATTATGCAGGAAGAACAACAGCTGCAGCCAGCGTTTAATATTTGTCATTACTGAAAATGCCGATCTCGGAAACCAAACCGGTCGGGCTTGGTTAAAGGATGGGGAGCATCGCCCAGTACCCGCCATGAAAATAACAAAATGCTTACAACACTAGATATTCCTAGGCGGTCTCCCATCCAAGTACTAACCAAGCCCGACCCTGTTTGAGAAAAGTTGAAATTACAGCTGTTATTGATTTCTTCACTGCATAATTAACTTTTTGATTGATTGTTTCTTCCCGCCAAGAAAATAACAAAATGCTTACAACACTAGATATTCCTAGGCGGTCTCCCATCCAAGTACTAACCAAGCCCGACCCTGTTTGGCTTCCGAGATCAGGAGATCGGGCGTTTTCAGGGTGGTGTGGCCGTAAGCTATTAGAAAAGTTGAAATTACAGCTCTTATTGATTTCTTCACTGCATAATTAACTTTTTGATTGATTGTTTCTTCCCGCCAAGAAAATAACAAAATGCTTACAACACTAGATATTCCTAGGCGGTCTCCCATCCAAGTACTAAGCCCAACCCTGCTTGGCTTCCGAGATCAGACGAGATCGGGCGTTTTCAGGGTGGTGTGGCCGTAAGCTATTAGAAAAGTTGAAATTACAGCTCTTATTGATTTCTTCACTGCATAATTAACTTTTTGATTGATTGTTTCTTCCCGCCAAGAAAATAACAAAATGCTTACAACACTAGATATTCCTAGGCGGTCTCCCATCCAAGTACTAACCAAGCCCGACCCTGCTTGGCTTCCGAGATCAGGCGAGATTTTCAGGGTGGTGTGGCCGTAAGCTATTAGAAAAGTTGAAATTACAGCTCTTATTGATTTCTTCACTGCATAATTAACTTTTTGATTGATTGTTTCTTCCCGCCATGAAAATAACAAAATGCTTACAACACTAGATATTCCTAGGCGGTCTCCCATCCAAGTACTAACCAAGCCCGACCCTGTTTGGCTTCCGAGATCAGGCGTTTCAGGGTGGTGTGGCCGTAAGCTATTAGAACAGTTGAAATTACAGCTGTTATTGATTTCTTCACTGCATAATTAACTTTTTGATTGATTGTTTCTTCCCGCCAAGAAAATAACAAAATGCTTACAACACTAGATATTCCTAGGCGGTCTCCCATCCAAGTACTAACCAAGCCCGAACCCTGCTTGGCTTCCGAGATCAGACGAGATCGGGCGTTTTCAGGGTGGTGTGGCCGTAAGCTATTAGAAAAGTTGAAATTACAGCTCTTATTGATTTCTTCACTGCATAATTAACTTTTTGATTGATTGTTTCTTCCCGCCAAGAAAATAACAAAATGCTTACAACACTAGATATTCCTAGGCGGTCTCCCATCCAAGTACTAACCAAGCCCGACCCTGTTTGGCTTCCGAGATCAGGCGTTTTCAGGGTGGTGTGGCCGTAAGCTATTAGAAAAGTTGAAATTACAGCTCTTATTGATTTCTTCACTGCATAATTAACTTTTTGATTGATTGTTTCTTCCCGCCAAGAAAATAACAAAATGCTTACAACACTAGATATTCCTAGGCGGTCTCCCATCCAAGTACTAACCAAGCCCGACCCTGCTTGGCTTCCGAGATCAGACGAGATCGGGCGTTTTCAGGGTGGTGTGGCCGTAAGCTATTAGAAAAGTTGAAATTACAGCTCTTATTGATTTCTTCACTGCATAATTAACTTTTGATTGATTGTTTCTTCCCGCCATGAAAATAACAAAATGCTTACAACACTAGATATTACTAGGCGGTCTCCCATCCAAGTACTAACCAAGCCCGACCCTGTTTGGTTTCCGAGATCGGGCGTTTTCAGGGTGGTGTGGCCGTAAGGGTATTAGAAAAGTTGAAATTACAGCTGTTATTGATTTCTTCACTGCATAATTAACTTTTTGATTGATTGTTTCTTCCCGCCAAGAAAATAACAAAATGCTTACAACACTAGATATTCCTAGGCGGTCTCCCATCCAAGTACTAACCAAGCCCGACCCTGCTTGGCTTCCGAGATCAGACGAGATCGGGCGTTTTCAGGGTGGTGTGGCCGTAAGCTATTAGAAAAGTTGAAATTACAGCTGTTATTGATTTCTTCACTGCATAATTAACTTTTTGATTGATTGTTTCTTCCCGCCAAGAAAATAACAAAATGCTTACAACACTAGATATTCCTAGGCGGTCTCCCATCCAAGTACTAACCAAGCCCGACCCTGTTTGGTTTCCGAGATCAGGCGTTTTCAGGGTGGTGTGGCCGTAAGGGTATTAGAACAGTTGAAATTACAGCTGTTATTGATTTCTTCACTGCATAATTAACTTTTTGATTGATTGTTTCTTCCCGCCAAGAAAATAACAAAATGCTTACAACACTAGATATTCCTAGGCGGTCTCCCATCCAAGTACTAACCAAGCCCAACCCTGCTTGGCTTCCGAGATCAGACGAGATCGGGCGTTTTCAGGGTGGTGTGGCCGTAAGCTATTAGAAAGTTGAAATTACAGCTCTTATTGATTTCTTCACTGCATAATTAACTTTTTGATTGATTGTTTCTTCCCGCCATGAAAATAACAAAATGCTTACAACACTAGATATTACTAGGCGGTCTCCCATCCAAGTACTAACCAAGCCCGACCCTGTTTGGCTTCCGAGATCAGGGATCGTTTTCAGGGTGGTGTGGCCGTAAGCTATTAGAAAAGTTGAAATTACAGCTCTTATTGATTTCTTCACTGCATAATTAACTTTTGATTGATTGTTTCTTCCCGCCATGAAAATAACAAAATGCTTACAACACTAGATATTCCTAGGCGGTCTCCCATCCAAGTACTAACCAAGCCCGACCCTGTTTGGCTTCCGAGATCAGGCGTTTTCAGGGTGGTGTGGCCGTAAGCTATTAGAAAAGTTGAAATTACAGCTCTTATTGATTTCTTCACTGCATAATTAACTTTTGATTGATTGTTTCTTCCCGCCATGAAAATAACAAAATGCTTACAACACTAGATATTACTAGGCGGTCTCCCATCCAAGTACTAACCAAGCCCGACCCTGTTTGGCTTCCGAGATCAGACGGGCGTTTCAGGGTGGTGTGGCCGTAAGCTATTAGAAAAGTTGAAATTACAGCTCTTATTGATTTCTTCACTGCATAATTAACTTTTTGATTGTTTGTTTCTTCCCGCCAAGAAAATAACAAAATGCTTACAACACTAGATATTCCTAGGCGGTCTCCCATCCAAGTACTAACCAAGCCCAACCCTGCTTGGCTTCCGAGATCAGACGAGATCGGGCGTTTTCAGGGTGGTGTGGCCGTAAGCTATTAGAAAAGTTGAAATTACAGCTCTTATTGATTTCTTCACTGCATAATTAACTTTTTGATTGATTGTTTCTTCCCGCCATGAAAATAACAAAATGCTTACAACACTAGATATTACTAGGCGGTCTCCCATCCAAGTACTAACCAAGCCCGACCCTGTTTGGCTTCCGAGATCAGGCGTTTTCAGGGTGGTGTGGCCGTAGGGTATTAGAACATTTGAAAATTACAGCTGTTATTGATTTCTTCACTGCATAATTAACTTTTTGATTGATTGTTTCTTCCCGCCATGAAAATAACAAAATGCTTACAACACTAGATATTCCTAGGCGGTCTCCCATCCAAGTACTAACCAAGCCCGACCCTGTTTGGCTTCCGAGATCAGGCGTTTTCAGGGTGGTGGTGTGGCCGTAGGGTATTAGAAAAGTTGAAATTACAGCTCTTATTGATTTCTTCACTGCATAATTAACTTTTGATTGATTGTTTCTTCCCGCCAAGAAAATAACAAAATGCTTACAACACTAGATATTACTAGGCGGTCTCCCATCCAAGTACTAACCAAGCCCGACCCTGTTTGGCTTCCGAGATCAGGGATCGGGCGTTTTCAGGGTGGTGTGGCCGTAAGCTATTAGAAAAGTTGAAATTACAGCTCTTATTGATTTCTTCACTGCATAATTAACTTTTTGATTGATTGTTTCTTCCCGCCAAGAAAATAACAAAATGCTTACAACACTAGATATTCCTAGGCGGTCTCCCATCCAAGTACTAACCAAGCCCAACCCTGCTTGGCTTCCGAGATCAGACGAGATCGGGCGTTTTCAGGGTGGTGTGGCCGTAAGCTATTAGAAAAGTTGAAATTACAGCTCTTATTGATTTCTTCACTGCATAATTAACTTTTTGATTGATTGTTTCTTCCCGCCAAGAAAATAACAAAATGCTTACAACACTAGATATTCCTAGGCGGTCTCCCATCCAAGTACTAACCAAGCCCGACCCTGTTTGGCTTCCGAGATCAGGCGTTTTCAGGGTGGTGTGGCCGTAGGGTATTAGAAATTTGAAATTACAGCTCTTATTGATTTCTTCACTGCATAATTAACTTTTTGATTGATTGTTTCTTCCCGCCATGAAAATAACAAAATGCTTACAACACTAGATATTCCTAGGCGGTCTCCCATCCAAGTACTAACCAAGCCCAACCCTGCTTGGCTTCCGAGATCAGACGAGATCGGGCGTTTTCAGGGTGGTGTGGCCGTAAGCTATTAGAAAAGTTGAAATTACAGCTCTTATTGATTTCTTCACTGCATAATTAACTTTTTGATTGATTGTTTCTTCCCGCCATGAAAATAACAAAATGCTTACAACACTAGATATTCCTAGGCGGTCTCCCATCCAAGTACTAACCAAGCCCAACCCTGCTTGGCTTCCGAGATCAGGGCCGTAAGCTATTAGAAAGTTGAAATTACAGCTGGATTTCTTCACTGCATAATTAACTTTTTGATTGATTGTTTCTTCCCGCCAAGAAAATAACAAAATGCTTACAACACTAGATATTCCTAGGCGGTCTCCCATCCAAGTACTAACCAAGCCCGACCCTGCTTGGCTTCCGAGATCAGACGAGATCGGGCGTTTTCAGGGTGGTGTGGCAGCTATTAGAAAAGTTGAAATTACAGCTCTTATTGATTTCTTCACTGCATAATTAATTTTTTGATTGATTTGTTTCTTCCCGCCAAGAAAATAACAAAATGCTTACAACACTAGATATTCCTAGGCGGTCTCCCATCCAAGTACTAACCAAGCCCAACCCTGCTTGGCTTCCGAGATCAGACGAGATCGGGCGTTTTTTTTTTTTTTTTTTTTTCTTTTATTTATCAAAAAACACATATTCAATTTACAACACTTATTCCATCTGAGGACATGGACATGATACAAACAGCATATGAATCATGTCAACAACAAATAAAAAGTGTATGTGACAAAGAAGCCTTCCAGGGCCTGCCTGACGCTCTCTGTCAACGACAAAAGGAAATAAAAGAACTGTAAAAATACGAACCTAACCCCTATTACATACCAAGCATCAGACCAGGTCTTACGGGTGCCTTGCTGCTCTCGGTCAAAACAAAAAGGAAAAAAACATTCTATAAATTAAAACATAAGTCCCCAGATCCAATCACCATCAGTAAAGTGTTGTTTCTTACAAAATTCTCCCCGAAATCCTCCCTCCCAAGTGTGAACACCAACCGGACATTTTTCCTAAACAGTGACACAAACAACTCCCACACCCTCATCACTTTTGCATCATAAAATGCTGCATTTCTCCTACATACAATTGCATAACGAACATGACTCAACACAAAATTGACCAAATGCACATTTACCCCTTTCACTTCCCGAATATACCAAACAACAACATTTTCCTCCACTCATCACCATTCACAACTTTGATCCCACAATGTACATGTAACATCTCCTTGACCTTCTCAAAAATACATACAACAAAGGACATTCAAAAAGTAGTGATTAAACACTTCATCTGCTCCTTTACATACATCACACACTCTACTTATAGTCCTATCAATTTGGTGTAACACCACCTTTGTGAAAATCCTATTGTGCCGTATTTTAAAATCATTGTGCTCACACTCAATGCTGTTATATTTCACCCTCAGATTACTCCACACTTTACTCACATCAAAATTCGCAAACACCTTTTGCCACACCTTCTCTGAGGCCGGCCTCTCCATCTGATCACCCAGTAATTCCATATACACTCCTTTTGTTTTGACAGTTTCAAACTTCACATCCTTCTGCAACCTCCCTACGTTTAACTCTACCATCCTTTCTGAGGTCCCTAACTCCCTCTGCCCTAACATAAATTGTTTCCACTCTGGACATATGCTTTCCTTAATTTTCCGATACATCCCTACAATTACCTGTCGTCTCACATCCTTATTTACTCTTCTGAGTTGTATTATGATGTCCTTTTCAATTTTGAAATCTTTATTATTTTCTGCTAGCAAATGTCTGACCTGTTTAACTCCAGCTTGTTCAAAATACTTGCTGACCAACATGTTGTTGTTGTGTAATATTTTGGGATTAAAAACAGTGGTTGATTTATAACCTCGTCTTTATCCACACATGTATACCTCACAAACTTTAAATATTTCCCCATGCTTCAAACACCTCCCTGTAAAAGTATGACATCTCCTCACACCTTGGTTTGTTAAACACCATTAAAAGACCATTCACACCACATCCACCAAACCTGTGCAGATAATCCTTAAAGAAGCTCATCCAACAATATTCATCTTTACCATACAGATATTTCTTTATTGTTTTCACCTCAGTGCTTTTTTTCTTCATCTCCACATCTATCAACTTCAAACCCCCATCTTTGTACCCATTTATTAAAACTTTGTGCTTAATCTTTGCCGGCTTTCCGTCCCACACAAAACTGTCTATTTCCCTGTTTAACTCCTTCACCACCCACAAAGGTAAATCCAGTGCACTCAAAACATGGTTCACCTGTGACAAAAACAGACAATTCGTTACCACCACCTTTCCCCTAAGACTCAACCTTCTCATCCTCCAGAAACGCAAAACCTGTTTCATCTTATTTATAACTCCTGTCCATGTTACATCGCGTGCCTCTTTTTCATTCACACCCACATACACCCCTAACACTTTAATCATTCCTGTAGCCACGGTCAACGGTAAATCACATCCTCCCATATCCACATTACCTACCCTCAGAATTTCTGATTTTCCTAAATTCACTTTTGCTCCTGATGCTTTCCCATACGTTCCTACTAAGTCAAACACCCTCTTCACACTAGCCAAATCCCTCACTGTTATGTTTGTGTCATCTGCATATTGGTGAATTATGCTCCTACCTCCGCCAGGAATATTGATACCTCGTACATAATGATCTTTCTTTAAAATGGTGGATAATGGTTCTGCTGTAATGCTGTAGAGTAAAGCGGACAACGGGCATCCCTGCCTCACCGATCTCTCTAACCTAAAACTGTCTGTCACTACCCCATTGCATTTAACCTTACTTTTGCACTATTATATAATAACTTAACCCACTGCACTAATCTATTCCCAAACCCGTATCTCTAAAACCTTGAACATAAACTCATGCTCTACTCTATCAAACGCTTTATTAAAGTCCACACTAATCACTATCCCTCCCTCTACTTTCATATGTCTAACTACATCCCTGACTGACCCAATAATGTCCGCTATATCTCTACCCGGAATGCCATATGCCTGCGTTGATGAAATGATTGATCCTGCTACTGACTTCATCCGATTTGCTAAAACCCGCGCCAATATTTTATAGTCTGTATTTAATAAACTTATACCCCTGTAATTCCCTAACTGTAACTTACTTCCTTTTTCTTATAAATAAGTGTGATTAACCCGGTAGCCATTTCCTCACTAACCCGCTCTCTATATTCCATTTCTCTATAAACCACTAACAAAATCGGACCCACTACATCCCCAAAACACTTGTAGAATTCACTCGGCAGCCCATCTGAGCCAGGACTTTTGCCATTAGACAGACTTTTAATAGCCGCTTCCACTTCAATCAATGAGATATCTCTGTCACACTCTTCCCTCTCCCCATCTGACAACTTAGCCTCCACAATCTTTAATATCTCCTCTACACTATCTTTCTCCACCTTCCCTTTTTTAAACAAATTACTGTAAAACCGCTGTACCGTTTCCAACACCCCTACATAATCCTCTACTATCTCCCCATCCTCATTTTCAATCCTATCTATGTATGTCCGACTCTGTTTCTGTTTTTCTAAACCCAAAAAAAAAGATGTGCATTTTTCCCCTTCGACCGCGTACTGTGCCCGGCTTCTAATAATAGCTCCTTTACATTTTTCTTTTTCATATGCTTCCAGCCTTCCTTTTATTTCGACGTAATTTGTTATATCCCTATTTGGGAATGAATCAATTTGTTGCAATTCATACGCCAAACTCTCCCTCAACAAACATTCTTCCCTTTTCCTCTCCTTACTCCTTTTAATGCAATACCTCATACTTAAATATTTCACTTGTTTTTTTACATTTTCCCACCATTCACACACATCTCTTTCATATAACTCACACTCCATTTGTATTCTAACACATTCATATATCATCTCTCTGTACTCTTTTTCTGCCAACACACTCGCATTTAAACACCAAACCCCCCCTCCTCTCCCTTTCTGTCCGTCCCCTAACCTAAACGTGAGCGCTGCATGATCACTGTATCCTGTATATCTATATTCTAAATTGTTAAACTTGTTAACAATGTCTCTAAAGCCCAAACACAAATCAATACGACTTTGCTTTAGCACCCCTCCACTATCTGCCTCCTTGAGAATTCCCTCTTGTTTGCATTTCCCACCCTCCATACATCAATCAAATTATTGTTCTCCAAAATCTTAAAGAAAACCTTCCGCGCTGAGTCTGGTCGAAATCTGTCCACCCTATAAACGTCCAGCTTTGTACAGATCACATTAAAATCACCCACCACAATACAATTCCCTGTACAATGCCTCTCCAAAGAAACAAAAACTCCCCTTTTGTTTTTCCCCATTAGGTGCATATACATTAATCAGTCTGAATGTCACATTATTTATATCAAACTCTATCACTATCACCCTCCCTTTGCCATCATTAAATATTTCTCTTACATTTTCCACTACATTTTCCTTGATTCGTATGGCTACCCCACATGATTTTTCCGTCCCACAATTAACAAATAACATACCCCCACATTTTTGCTTAATGTCCGGTATTTTATCCTGTGTCCATTTTGTTTCTTGCAAAACTAGGATATCCGATGTAAACGTTCCCAGGACCTCCTCCAGCTTCGACTCATTCCTGAGCCCATTTATGTTAATAGAGGTGAATGTGACCATCGAAACCCAAATACAAAGAGTGTATATTGCTGTATGAATCATGATTTCACTTTCCCTTTCTTCCTCTCTCTCTTTGTCATCCCACCCGCCCGTCTGCCGGACTGTTCTAGAAGTGCCCTCTTCCTCCCACCCGGGGCCTCCAAAGACACCCCCACCGACTCCATACTGTCCATCTCATCTACCCATCCTGTTGCATCCCTTGTGTTGGGGAAAGCGGCATGTGCTTCAGCTCGATTGCCCGTCATATTATCTGATATTATTGCCTTCTGCACTCCCGACTCAATGGTGGGACGACTTCCAGTATTCAGGCGTGCGGCTCCTGGAGGTACAGTGCCCTGAGGAGGACTGCCACCTCCCTTCACCTTCACACCATCTTCAACTGTACTCTCCACACACACCAGGTCTAAATCTTTCAGTGCCGCCATTTCACTGTCCCTGCTGTAGGACATTTCCATCCCAGCGCTCTCACCAGCCTCAGCAATCACCAACGAGCTACCACCACTTCCGCACCCTGCCACTGCATTGCTTTTCCCTGTTCCCTCTCCGTTTGTCCACTCCTCCATTTCACCCTCTTCTTCACTGTCCTCTGTGCTTGACCCACTTTCTTCATCGCTCAGTAGGAGAACGCTCTCTTCCTCATCCCCCTTTACACACACAGTCCACATTCCCACACTCTTTGCATTCCGGCTCAAACTGCTCACACTCCCTCGCATAATGTCCTTGCTTCCCACACTTCCTACATAAAAATCTGGACAATCCCGTACAATGTGACCTGGCTGTATGCACATTCTACACACCCTCACCTGCCGATCGTGAATGACACGAAAGTATTGTGCACCTTCTTCTGTATCAAACCGAGTTGAGTAAGGCAGCGATTTGACAGTGTCAGTAAATTTTACCTTCACAAACCGTGTACCCTCCACAATCCTTGTCCCAGGCCACATTCTCCTCTTAATGGGTGAAATCGCTCCTACCCCCAGTCACCAAGTTTTTTCCAAATGTCCTCATCCCTAATGTAGACTGGCAATCCAATAAATGATACCACCATCTCATCGTTCGTTAAGTCCTTTGCCATGACGCTTGTGTTTTTAATTTTAAAACCATCCATAAGCTTCTGTTTCCCATTTAGGTGATTCATCGTCACTTCATACTTATTAATCCCACAATAACGGCATCCCAATACAAGACCACATATATCCTTGATGGCCCTCAATAACTCCCACATTGTTATTTTATCCTCTCCAACAAGCTCTACCTTCACTGTGAGCTCCTTGCTGTAAGCCGGTTCTCTTTCCGCTGTGTAAGAATCTCCTTCACTCCTTCCAGCTCTCTCCGCCTGCTCCATGTCACTCCTCCTCTTCTCCATATCAGCCCGCTTGTTACTCGCCGTCTCTCCGCCTTCTCTTTCACTGCAATACCTCCTTCATTATTTTGTCCTTCGGTGGTATTTACTGCTCTATCGTCCGCCATCTCTTCCGTCAAACAATTGACTTACTCCCAGACGTTGACACAGCAACAAAAATTGAAAATAAATTTCCCCAAACAGCAAAAGCTGTCGGGGAACAACCACTTAAATAATAAAACCACTGAATAACCAAATTCTACAAACGAAATTCTCTGATCAAACGAAAAAAATACCAAACAAACACTCTCCACTAGTCTCCACCTGCTCTCTGCACTCCAACTTCCTGGAAAACCGAAAAGGGGCGTTTTCAAGGAGGTGTGGCCGTAAGCTATTAGAAAGTTGAAATTACAGCTCTTATTGATTTCTTCACTGCATAATTAACTTTTTGATTGATTGTTTCTTCCCGCCAAGAAAATAACAAAATGCTTACAACACTAGATATTCCCAGGCGGTCTCCCATCCAAGTACTAACCAAGCCCGACCCTGTTTGGCTTCCGAGATCAGGCGTTTTCAGGGTGGTGTGGCCGTAGGGTATTAGAACATTTGAAATTACAGCTGTTATTGATTTCTTCACTGCATAATTAACTTTTTGATTGATTGTTTCTTCCCGCCAAGAAAATAACAAAATGCTTACAACACTAGATATTCCTAGGCGGTCTCCCATCCAAGTACTAACCAAGCCCGACCCTGTTTGGCTTCCGAGATCAGGCGAGATCGGGCGTTTTCAGGGTGGTGTGGCCGTAAGCTATTAGAAAAGTTGAAATTACAGCTCTTATTGATTTCTTCACTGCATAATTAACTTTTTGATTGATTGTTTCTTCCCGCCAAGAAAATAACAAAATGCTTACAACACTAGATATTCCTAGGCGGTCTCCCATCCAAGTACTAACCAAGCCCAACCCTGCTTGGCTTCCGAGATCAGACGAGATCGGGCGTTTTCAGGGTGGTGTGGCCGTAAGGTATTAGAAAAGTTGAAATTACAGCTCTTATTGATTTCTTCACTGCATAATTAACTTTTGATTGATTGTTTCTTCCCGCCATGAAAATAACAAAATGCTTACAACACTAGATATTACTAGGCGGTCTCCCATCCAAGTACTAACCAAGCCCGACCCTGTTTGGCTTCCGAGATCAGGCGTTTTCAGGGTGGTGTGGCCGTAAGGGTATTAGAACAGTTGAAATTACAGCTCTTATTGATTTCTTCACTGCATAATTAACTTTTTGATTGATTGTTTCTTCCCGCCAAGAAAATAACAAAATGCTTACAACACTAGATATTCCTAGGCGGTCTCCCATCCAAGTACTAACCAAGCCCGACCCTGTTTGGCTTCCGAGATCAGACGAGATCGGGCGTTTTCAGGGTGGTGTGGCCGTAAGCTATTAGAAAAGTTGAAATTACAGCTCTTATTGATTTCTTCACTGCATAATTAACTTTTTGATTGATTGTTTCTTCCCGCCAAGAAAATAACAAAATGCTTACAACACTAGATATTCCTAGGCGGTCTCCCATCCAAGTACTAACCAAGCCCGAACCCTGCTTGGCTTCCGAGATCAGACGAGATCGTTTTCAGGGTGGTGTGGCCGTAAGCTATTAGAAAAGTTGAAATTACAGCTCTTATTGATTTCTTCACTGCATAATTAACTTTTTGATTGATTGTTTCTTCCCGCCAAGAAAATAACAAAATGCTTACAACACTAGATATTCCTAGGCGGTCTCCCATCCAAGTACTAACCAAGCCCGACCCTGCTTGGCTTCCGAGATCAGGGGCGTTTTCAGGGTGGTGTGGCCGTAAGGGTATTAGAAAAGTTGAAATTACAGCTCTTATTGATTTCTTCACTGCATAATTAACTTTTTGATTGATTGTTTCTTCCCGCCAAGAAAATAACAAAATGCTTACAACACTAGATATTCCTAGGCGGTCTCCCATCCAAGTACTAACCAAGCCCACCCTGCTTGGCTTCCGAGATCAGACGAGATCGGGCGTTTTCAGGGTGGTGTGGCCGTAAGCTATTAGAAAAGTTGAAATTACAGCTCTTATTGATTTCTTCACTGCATAATTAACTTTTTGATTGATTGTTTCTTCCCGCCATGAAAATAACAAAATGCTTACAACACTAGATATTCCTAGGCGGTCTCCCATCCAAGTACTAACCAAGCCCGACCCTGTTTGGCTTCCGAGATCAGATCGGGCGTTTTCAGGGTGGTGTGGCCGTAAGCTATTAGAAAAGTTGAAATTACAGCTCTTATTGATTTCTTCACTGCATAATTAACTTTTTGATTGATTGTTTCTTCCCGCCATGAAAATAACAAAATGCTTACAACACTAGATATTCCTAGGCGGTCTCCCATCCAAGTACTAACCAAGCCCGACCCTGCTTGGCTTCCGAGATCAGACGAGATCGGGCGTTTTCAGGGTGGTGTGGCCGTAAGCTATTAGAACAGTTGAAATTACAGCTCTTATTGATTTCTTCACTGCATAATTAACTTTTTGATTGATTGTTTCTTCCCGCCAAGAAAATAACAAAATGCTTACAACACTAGATATTCCTAGGCGGTCTCCCATCCAAGTACTAACCAAGCCCGACCCTGTTTGGCTTCCGAGATCGGGCGTTTTCAGGGTGGTGTGGCCGTAAGCTATTAGAAAAGTTGAAATTACAGCTCTTATTGATTTCTTCACTGCATAATTAACTTTTTGATTGATTGTTTCTTCCCGCCAAGAAAATAACAAAATGCTTACAACACTAGATATTCCTAGGCGGTCTCCCATCCAAGTACTAACCAAGCCCGACCCTGCTTGGCTTCCGAGATCAGACGAGATCGGGCGTTTTCAGGGTGGTGTGGCCGTAAGCTATTAGAAATTTGAAATTACAGCTCTTATTGATTTCTTCACTGCATAATTAACTTTTTGATTGATTGTTTCTTCCCGCCAAGAAAATAACAAAATGCTTACAACACTAGATATTCCTAGGCGGTCTCCCATCCAAGTACTAACCAAGCCCGAACCCTGCTTGGCTTCCGAGATCAGACGAGATCAGGCGTTTCAGGGTGGTGTGGCCGTAGGGTATTAGAAAATTTGAAATTACAGCTCTTATTGATTTCTTCACTGCATAATTAACTTTTTGATTGATTGTTTCTTCCCGCCAAGAAAATAACAAAATGCTTACAACACTAGATATTCCTAGGCGGTCTCCCATCCAAGTACTAACCAAGCCCGACCCTGTTTGGCTTCCGAGATCAGGCGTTTTCAGGGTGGTGTGGCCGTAAGGGTATTAGAACAGTTGAAATTACAGCTGTTATTGATTTCTTCACTGCATAATTAACTTTTTGATTGATTGTTTCTTCCCGCCAAGAAAATAACAAAATGCTTACAACACTAGATATTCCTAGGCGGTCTCCCATCCAAGTACTAACCAAGCCCGACCCTGTTTGGCTTCCGAGATCAGACGAGATCGGGCGTTTTCAGGGTGGTGTGGCCGTAAGCTATTAGAAAAGTTGAAATTACAGCTCTTATTGATTTCTTCACTGCATAATTAACTTTTTGATTGATTGTTTCTTCCCGCCAAGAAAATAACAAAATGCTTACAACACTAGATATTCCTAGGCGGTCTCCCATCCAAGTACTAACCAAGCCCGACCCTGCTTGGCTTCCGAGATCAGACGAGATCGGGCGTTTTCAGGGTGGTGTGGCCGTAAGCTATTAGAACAGTTGAAATTACAGCTGTTATTGATTTCTTCACTGCATAATTAACTTTTTGATTGATTGTTTCTTCCCGCCAAGAAAATAACAAAATGCTTACAACACTAGATATTCCTAGGCGGTCTCCCATCCAAGTACTAACCAAGCCCGACCCTGCTTGGCTTCCGAGATCAGACGAGATCGGGCGTTTTCAGGGTGGTGTGGCCGTAAGCTATTAGAAAAGTTGAAATTACAGCTCTTATTGATTTCTTCACTGCATAATTAACTTTTTGATTGATTGTTTCTTCCCGCCAAGAAAATAACAAAATGCTTACAACACTAGATATTCCTAGGCGGTCTCCCATCCAAGTACTAACCAAGCCCGACCCTGCTTGGCTTCCGAGATCAGGCGTTTTCAGGGTGGTGTGGCCGTAAGGTATTAGAACATTTGAAATTACAGCTGTTATTGATTTCTTCACTGCATAATTAACTTTTGATTGATTGTTTCTTCCCGCCAAGAAAATAACAAAATGCTTACAACACTAGATATTCCTAGGCGGTCTCCCATCCAAGTACTAACCAAGCCCGACCCTGCTTGGCTTCCGAGATCAGACGAGATCGGGCGTTTTCAGGGTGGTGTGGCCGTAAGCTATTAGAAAAGTTGAAATTACAGCTCTTATTGATTTCTTCACTGCATAATTAACTTTTTGATTGATTGTTTCTTCCCGCCAAGAAAATAACAAAATGCTTACAACACTAGATATTCCTAGGCGGTCTCCCATCCAAGTACTAACCAAGCCCGACCCTGCTTGGCTTCCGAGATCAGACGAGATCGGGCGTTTTCAGGGTGGTGTGGCCGTAAGCTATTAGAAAAGTTGAAATTACAGCTCTTATTGATTTCTTCACTGCATAATTAACTTTTTGATTGTTTGTTTCTTCCCGCCAAGAAAATAACAAAATGCTTACAACACTAGATATTCCCAGGCGGTCTCCCATCCAAGTACTAACCAAGCCCGACCCTGCTTGGCTTCCGAGACGAGATCGGGCGTTTCAGGGTGGTGTGGCCGTAGGGTATTAGAACATTTGAAATTACAGCTGTTATTGATTTCTTCACTGCATAATTAACTTTTGATTGATTGTTTCTTCCCGCCAAGAAAATAACAAAATGCTTACAACACTAGATATTCCTAGGCGGTCTCCCATCCAAGTACTAACCAAGCCCGACCCTGTTTGGCTTCCGAGATCAGACGAGATCGGGCGTTTTCAGGGTGGTGTGGCCGTAAGCTATTAGAAAAGTTGAAATTACAGCTCTTATTGATTTCTTCACTGCATAATTAACTTTTTGATTGATTGTTTCTTCCCGCCATGAAAATAACAAAATGCTTACAACACTAGATATTCCTAGGCGGTCTCCCATCCAAGTACTAACCAAGCCCAACCCTGCTTGGCTTTCCGAGATCAGACGAGATCGGGCGTTTTCAGGGTGGTGTGGCCGTAAGCTATTAGAAAAGTTGAAATTACAGCTCTTATTGATTTCTTCACTGCATAATTAACTTTTTGATTGATTGTTTCTTCCCGCCATGAAAATAACAAAATGCTTTTTTCAGGGTGGTGTGGCCGTAGGGTATTAGAACATTTGAAAATACAGCTGTTATTGATTTCTTCACTGCATAATTAACTTTTTGATTGATTGTTTCTTCCCGCCAAGAAAATAACAAAATGCTTACAACACTAGATATTCCTAGGCGGTCTCCCATCCAAGTACTAACCAAGCCCGACCCTGCTTGGCTTCCGAGATCAGACGAGATCGGGCGTTTTCAGGGTGGTGTGGCCGTAAGCTATTAGACAAGTTGAAATTACAGCTCTTATTGATTTCTTCACTGCATAATTAACTTTTTGATTGATTGTTTCTTCCCGCCAAGAAAATAACAAAATGCTTACAACACTAGATATTCCTAGGCGGTCTCCCATCCAAGTACTAACCAAGCCCAACCCTGCTTGGCTTCCGAGATCAGACGAGATCGGGCGTTTTCAGGGTGGTGTGGCCGTAAGCTATTAGAAAAGTTGAAATTACAGCTCTTATTGATTTCTTCACTGCATAATTAACTTTTTGATTGTTTGTTTCTTCCCGCCAAGAAAATAACAAAATGCTTACAACACTAGATATTTCCAGGCGGTCTCCCATCCAAGTACTAACCAAGCCCGACCCTGTTTGGTTTCCGAGATCAGGCGTTTTCAGGGTGGTGTGGCCGTAGGGTATTAGAACATTTGAAAATACAGCTGTTATTGATTTCTTCACTGCATAATTAACTTTTTGATTGATTGTTTCTTCCCGCCAAGAAAATAACAAAATGCTTACAACACTAGATATTCCTAGGCGGTCTCCCATCCAAGTACTAACCAAGCCCGACCCTGCTTGGCTTCCGAGATCAGACGAGATCGGGCGTTTTCAGGGTGGTGTGGCCGTAAGCTATTAGACAAGTTGAAATTACAGCTCTTATTGATTTCTTCACTGCATAATTAACTTTTTGATTGATTGTTTCTTCCCGCCATGAAAATAACAAAATGCTTACAACACTAGATATTCCTAGGCGGTCTCCCATCCAAGTACTAACCAAGCCCAACCCTGCTTGGCTTCCGAGATCAGACGAGATCGGGCGTTTTCAGGGTGGTGTGGCCGTAAGCTATTAGAAAAGTTGAAATTACAGCTCTTATTGATTTCTTCACTGCATAATTAACTTTTTGATTGATTGTTTCTTCCCGCCAAGAAAATAACAAAATGCTTACAACACTAGATATTTCCAGGCGGTCTCCCATCCAAGTACTAACCAAGCCCGACCCTGTTTGGCTTCCGAGATCAGGCGTTTTCAGGGTGGTGTGGCCGTAGGCTATTAGAACATTTGAAATTACAGCTGTTATTGATTTCTTCACTGCATAATTAACTTTTTGATTGATTGTTTCTTCCCGCCAAGAAAATAACAAAATGCTTACAACACTAGATATTCCTAGGCGGTCTCCCATCCAAGTACTAACCAAGCCCGACCCTGCTTGGCTTCCGAGATCAGACGAGATCGGGCGTTTTCAGGGTGGTGTGGCCGTA
>CM055737.1:23173805-23194087 GCA_029465975.1 Dallia pectoralis | reverse complement strand
CACCTGTGTCCTATCTCACCACCTCGCCTATCTCACCACCTGTGCCCTATCTCACCACCTGTGCCCAATCTCACTACCTGTGTCCTATCTCACCACCTGTGCCCAATCTCACTGCCTGTGTCCTATCTCACCACCTGTGCCTATCTCACCACCTGTGGTTTAACCAATGACCATTAATGGGAGATCTGATACTGGTTTACCATGGCAGGCCTTTAATAGAGGAGATATACAGGTTTATCTGATACTGGTCTATCATGGCAGGCCTTTAAACAGGAGATATACAGGTTTATCTGATACTGGTTTTACCATGGCAGGCCTTTAATAGAGGGAGATATACAGGTTTATCTGATGCTGGTTTTACCATGGCAGGCCTTTAATAGAGGAGATATACAGGTTTATCTGATACTGGTTTACCATGGCAGGCCTTTAATAGAGGAGATTTACAGTTTTATCTGATACTGGTTTTACCATGGCAGGCCTTTAATAGAGGAGATATACAGGTTTATACTGGTTTACCATGGCAGGCCTTTAATAGAGGGAGATTTGAGTTTATCTGTTTTATCATGGCAGGCCTTTAATAGAGGAGATATACAGGTTTATCTGATACTGGTTTATCATGGCAGGCCTTTAATAGAGGGAGATATACAGGTTTTATCTGATACTGGTTTACCATGGCAGGCCTTTAATAGAGGAGATATACAGGTTTATCTGATACTGGTTTATCATGGCAGGCCTTTAAACAGGAGATATACAGGTTTATCTGATGCTGGTTTACCATGGCAGGCCTTTAATAGAAGGAGATATGCAGGTTTATCTGATACTGGTTTATCATGGCAGGCCTTTAATAGAGGAGATATACAGGTTTATCTGATACTGGTTTACCATGGCAGGCCTTTAATAGAGGGAGATATTTAGGTTTATCTGATACTGGTTTTATCATGGCAGGCCTTTAATAGAGGAGATATACAGGTTTATCTGATACTGGTTTACCATGGCAGGCCTTTAATAGAGGAGATATACAGGTTTATCTGATACTGGTTTATCATGGCAGGCCTTTAAACAGGAGATATACAGGTTTATCTGATACTGGTTTATCATGGCAGGCCTTTAATAGAGGAGATATACAAAGTTTATCTGATACTGGTTTACCATGGCAGGCCTTTAATAGAGGAGATATACAGGTTTATCTGATACTGGTTTATCATGGCAGGCCTTTAATAGAGGAGATATACAGGTTTATCTGATACTGGTTTATCATGGCAGGCCTTTAATAGAGGGGAGATATACAGGTTTATCTGATACTGGTCTATCATGGCAGGCCTTTAATAGAGATATACAGGTTTATCTGATACTGGTCTATCATGGCAGGCCTTTAATAGAGGAGATATACAGGTTTATCTGATACTGGTTTTATCATGGCAGGCCTTTAATAGAGGAGATATACAGGTTTATCTGATACTGGTTTTATCATGGCAGGCCTTTAATGGAGATATGCTCTGAGTTTATCTGATACTGGTTTACCATGGCAGGCCTTTAATAGAGGAGATATACAGGTTTATCTGATACTGGTCTATCATGGCAGGCCTTTAATAGAGGAGATATACAGGTTTATCTGATACTGGTTTTATCATGGCAGGCCTTTAATAGAGGAGATATACAGGTTTATCTGATACTGGTTTATCATGGCAGGCCTTTAATAGAGGAGATATACAGGTTTATCTGATACTGGTTTTATCATGGCAGGCCTTTAATAGAGGAGATATACAGGTTTATCTGATACTGGTTTTATCATGGCAGGCCTTTAATAGAGGAGATATACAGGTTTATCTGATACTGGTTTATCATGGCAGGCCTTTAAACAGGAGATATGCAAGTTTATCTGATACTGGTTTGAGCAGAGGCCTTTAATAGAGGAGATATACAAGGTTTATCTGATACTGGTCTATCATGGCAGGCCTTTAATAGAGGAGATATACAAGTTTATCTGATACTGGTTTTACCATGGCAGGCCTTTAATAGAGGAGATATACAGGTTTATCTGATACTGGTCTATCATGGCAGGCCTTTAATAGAGGAGATATGCAGGTTTATCTGATACTGGTTTTACCATGGCAGGCCTTTAATAGAGGGAGATATACAGGTTTATCTGATACTGGTTTTACCATGGCAGGCCTTTAATAGAGGAGATATACAGGTTTATCTGATACTGGTTTATCATGGCAGGCCTTTAATAGAGGAGATATACAAGTTTATCTGATACTGGTTTTACCATGGCAGGCCTTTAATAGAGGAGATATGCAGGTTTATCTGATACTGGTTTTACCATGGCAGGCCTTTAATAGAGGAGATATACAGGTTTATCTGATACTGGTTTTTTATCATGGCAGGCCTTTAATAGAGGAGATATACAGGTTTATCTGATACTGGTTTATCATGGCAGGCCTTTAATAGAGGAGATATACAGGTTTATCTGATACTGGTTTACCATGGCAGGCCTTTAAACAGGAGATATACAGGTTTATCTGATACTGGTTTTATCATGGCAGGCCTTTAATAGAGGAGATATACAAGTTTATCTGATACTGGTTTACCATGGCAGGCCTTTAATAGAGGAGATATACAGGTTTATCTGATACTGGTTTATCATGGCAGGCCTTTAATAGAGGAGATATACAAGTTTATCTGATACTGGTTTACCATGGCAGGCCTTTAATAGAGGAGATATACAGGTTTATCTGATACTGGTTTTATCATGGCAGGCCTTTAATAGAGGAGATATACAGGTTTATCTGATACTGGTCTATCATGGCAGGCCTTTAAACAGGAGATATACAAGGTTTATCTGATACTGGTTTATCATGGCAGGCCTTTAATAGAGGAAATATACAGGTTTATCTGATACTGGTTTATCATGGCAGGCCTTTAATAGAGGAGATATACAAGTTTATCTGATACTGGTTTACCATGGCAGGCCTTTAATAGAGGAGATATACAGGTTTATCTGATACTGGTTTTATGGCAGGCCATGGCTGGTTACCAGGGCCTTTAATAGAGGAGATATACAGGTTTATCTGATACTGGTTTACCATGGCAGGCCTTTAATAGAGGAGATATACAAGTTTATCTGATACTGGTTTATCATGGCAGGCCTTTAATAGAGGAGATATACAAGTTTATCTGATGATACTGGTTTACCATGGCAGGCCTTTAATAGAGGAGATATACAGGTTTATCTGATACTGGTTTTATCATGGCAGGCCTTTAAAGAGGAGATATACAAGTTTATCTGATACTGGTTTACCATGGCAGGCCTTTAATAGAGGAGATATACAGGTTTATCTGATACTGGTTTATCATGGCAGGCCTTTAATAGAGGAGATATACAAGTTTATCTGATACTGGTTTAGGCCATGGCAGGCCTTTAATAGAGGGAGATATACAGGTTTATCTGATACTGGTTTATCATGGCAGGCCTTTAATAGAGGAGATATAGTTTTATCACTGGTTTACCATGGCAGGCCTTTAATAGAGGAGATATACAGGTTTATCTGATACTGGTTTACCATGGCAGGCCTTTAATAGAGGAGATATACAAGTTTAGATATACAGGTTTATCTGATACTGGTTTTTATCTGGTTTATTTTACCATGGCAGGCCTTTAATAGAGGAGATATACAAGTTTATCTGATACTGGTTTATCATGGCAGGCCTTTAATAGAGGAGATATACAAGTTTATCTGAGATATACAGGAGATATACAAGTTTATCTGATACTGGTTTACCATGGCAGGCCTTTAATAGAGGAGATATACAAGTTTATCTGATACTGGTTTACCATGGCAGGCCTTTAATAGAGGAGATATACAGGTTTATCTGATACTGGTTTATCATGGCAGGCCTTTAATAGAGGAGATATACAGGTTTATCTGATACTGGTTTATCATGGCAGGCCTTTAAACAGGAGATATACAGGTTTATCTGATACTGGTTTATCATGGCAGTCCTTTAATAGAGGAGATATACAAGTTTATCTGATACTGGTTTACCATGGCAGGCCTTTAATAGAGGAGATATACTTTATCTGATACTGGTTTTACCATGGCAGGCCTTTAATAGAGATATACAGGTTTATCTGATACTGGTTTATTCTTAATAGAGGAGATATACAGGCCTGGTTTATCATAGAGAGAGGTTTATCTGATACTGGTTTTACCAGGAGATATACAGGTTTATCTGATACTGGTTTATCATGGCAGGCCTTTAATAGAGGAGATATACAGGTTTATCTGATACTGGTTTTATCATGGCAGGCCTTTAATAGAGGAGATATACAAGTTTATCTGATACTGGTTTACCATGGCAGGCCTTTAATAGAGGAGATATACAGGTTTATCTGATACTGGTTTATCATGGCAGGCCTTTAATAGAGGAGATATACAGGTTTATCTGATACTGGTTTATCATGGCAGGCCTTTAATAGAGGAGATATACAGGTTTATCTGATACTGGTTTACCATGGCAGGCCTTTAATAGAGGAGATATACAGGTTTATCTGATACTGGTTTATCATGGCAGGCCTTTAATAGAGGAGATATACAGGTTTATCTGATACTGGTTTATCAGGCCTTTAATAGAGGAGATATACAGGTTTATCTGATACTGGTTTTATCATGGCAGGCCTTTAATAGAGGAGATATACAGGTTTATCTGATACTGGTTTACCATGGCAGGCCTTTAATAGAGAGATATACAAGTTTATCTGATACTGGTTTACCATGGCAGGCCTTTAATAGAGGAGATATACAAGTTTATCTGATACTGGTTTATCATGGCAGGCCTTTAATAGAGGAGATATACAAGTTTATCTGATACTGGTTTTACCATGGCAGGCCTTTAATAGAGGAGATATACAGGTTTATCTGATACTGGTTTACCATGGCAGGCCTTTAATAGAGGAGATATACAGGTTTTATCTGATACTGGTTTTATCATGGCAGGCCTTTAATAGAGGAGATATACAGGTTTATCTGATACTGGTCTATCATGGCAGGCCTTTAAACAGGAGATATACAAGTTTATCTGATACTGGTTTACCATGGCAGGCCTTTAATAGAGGAAATATACAGGTTTATCTGATACTGGTTTATCATGGCAGGCCTTTAATAGAGGAGATATACAAGTTTATCTGATGCTGGTTTACCATGGCAGGCCTTTAAACAGGAGATATACAAGTTTATCTGATACTGGTTTACCATGGCAGGCCTTTAATAGAGGAGATATACAAGTTTTATCTGATACTGGTTTACCATGGCAGGCCTTTAATAGAGGAGATATACAGGTTTATCTGATACTGGTTTATCCTGGAAACACAGGGGAGTATCTTTGAACTGCTGCTTGACTGGACGCCATTTCCGTTCGACGGACATCCTGTTTCCTGTTTGCTCCAACTGGGACGCGCCGCACCCGGCTGCTCCTGCCTACCTAGCTTTAGTTTTCTCGTTCGTACTTATATAATTACTTGCTTAATTTCCCTGATTTTTGTTTTACAGTTTACAAACTTATCCGAACATTCACCGGGACCTTCCTGTGTCTCCGTCTGGATAAGTCGTGCTACTCATCTGCGCACTAGAAAGTTAAGTACTCGTTTGTGTTATGCCTTTTCACTGTAGTCGGTGTACTTTTAACCTGAAGGAGAACTACCGCCTTCAAGAGAAGATAGCGAAGTTAGAGTCTCGGTTACAGGTGCATGTGTCAGGGAAGGCTTATGGTAGAGCAGACAGGCAAGCTATTGCGCCTGTGCCACTAGGAACACAGCATAGAGCTAGCCCCTCGGCACAGCCCTGGCAGCCGGGCAACTCCTTCAAGTCTTTCTCGGCTACTGGAAAGAATTGCTACCGACCCGGCGAAAATTAGTCTTTCCAACCGATTTTCTCCCTTAGAGTCGGAACCACTGCCCGAGCCGTGCTCTGATGGGAACGAACGGCTTGCAATTTCTGCTGGCAGCCCGGAAAAACTGAAAACGCTAGTTGTGGCGATTCCATTACTCGCAGTATTAGATTAGAGGATCAGCCAGCGATCATTCATTGTTTACCGGGGGGCAGGGCCACCGCGTAGCCGCTAATCTGGAGTTGGTGCTAGCGAAGTCTAAAACTGGAAAGCGTAGGGAGTATAGAGATATTGTTATTCACGTTGGCACTAACTTTGATGTTAGGATGAGGCAGTCAGAGGTTACGAAGCAGAACCTAGCGTTAGCGTGTGGTTTAGCTAAAAGATGTGTCGGCATCGAGTAATAGTCTCTGGCCCCTGCCAGCTAGGGGCAGTGATGAGATCTACAGCAGACTCACAGCTCAATCGCTGGCTGAAGACGGAGTTCTGCCCGTCGCAATCGATAGGTTACGTGGATAATTGGCCAGGTTTTGGGACTCGCCCAGGAACAGGGTCAAGCCTGATCTGCTGAAGAAGCGACGGACTCCATCCTAGCTGGAGAGGTGCTCTTCTTTTGTCTAGGAATATAGCTAGGAGACTCACTCCTATAGTGTTAACATGAGATAGGGTGCAGGTCAGGCAGCAGGCTGTTAGCCAGCCTGCTAGTCTAGTGGGATCTGCTGATAGCATAGCCAGAGCAGTCAGCAAACCCTGCACCATCGACACCGTCATTAAAAATAGGCTCAATAAAATAAAAAAGGTAGTGTTAATAAAAGCAACCTTGTTAATATAAGCCCCTCAATTAGTCCAGTCATAAATAAAACTGATATTAACATCTCATATCTAAAAATAGGTCTCCTAAATATTAGATCACTTACCTCAAAAGCAATTACAGTAAATGAATTAATTACTGATCATAAATTAGACCTAATTGCCCTGTGTGAAACCTGGCTTAAGCCTGATGAATTTATTCCTTTAAATGAAGCTTCCTCAGGTTACACCAGTGATCAGATTCCCGTGCATCCCGTAAAGGGGGTGTTGCTAATATTTATGCTACACAATATAATCTTTCATTAAAACAAATCACTGGGTTTGTGTCTTTGAAGTATTACTTATGAGAACAAATCAGGGCAATACCTCGTTTTTGATAGCTACTATCTACAGGCCTCCTGGGCCGTACACATTGTTCCTAAGTGAGTTTCCAGAATTCTTGTCCAACATTGTAGTCATGGCAGATTCAATTTTAATCGCTGGTGATTTTAACATCCATATGGAAAATACCAATGACCCTCTTCAAAAAGGCATTTAATGCCATAATTGACTCGGTAGGTTTTCTCCAGCACGTTTCAGGACCTACGCACTGTCACAATCATACTTTAGATTTAGTGTTGTCAAAGGGAATAAATGTAATTGATCTAACTATTTTTCCTCAAAATCCTGGTTTATCTGACCATAATCTTATAACATTTAGCATTAAAACAAGTGACACTTTTGCCCCCCAGGTAGGGATCTTTAAAACCCGTTGCATAAATTCTATGACTACTAATAAATTTATTGACGCACTTCCAGGCTCGTTCGGCCTGCTAAATGATGGTAGAGCTACATCATCTATACACAATCAAATAGAGGATCTAAACGATATACTGCATAAGACTTTAGATGCTGTGGCACCCCTAAAAACAAAACCAATACGAAATAAGAAACTTGCTCCCTGGTACACTGACACTACTAGAACACTTAAGCAAGCCTCCAGAAAATTGGAGCGAAAGTGGCGCTCCACGAAGTTAGAAGTATTTAGACTAGCCTGGATTGATAGTACTGTGCTATACCGCAAATCACTTATAAGTGCTTTCGATCAGCCTACTTATCTAATCTAATCGACACAAACAAAAATAATCCTAAATTTCTTTTTGACACAATTGCAAAACTCACTAAAAAGCAATGTTTAACCAATGAAGTGGGTCTTCACTTTAGTTGTGATGAATTCATGAACTACTTCGATGAAAAAATAATGAACATTAGAAAAGAAATTGCAAATTGTACCCTTAACTGCCTTAGTTCTCAAAAACTTTGTTGTACTGTGAGCCGCAGAGCTGCCCTGATTTAGTTTCAATGGCGACTCTTGAATCTTTTGTACCTGTGTCTCTTGAAACATTTACAAAATTAATAAATAGTTCAAAATCAACCAACTGTCAACTAGACCCAATTCCAACTAAATTACTTAAGGAGTTACTTCCTGTGCTTGGCCCATCAATGTTGAACATAATAAATTGCTCCCTGTCCTCCGGATCAGTGCCAACCTCACTAAAAATTGCAGAAATTAAGCCTCTGCTAAAAAATGTAACTTAGACCCAGACATCCTAAAAAACTACCGACCAATATCAAATCTCCCGTTTCTTTCAAAAAATCCTAGAAAAATCTGTCTCACTACAACTTACGGCCTTTCTGAAGACAAATAATATATATGAAAAACTTCAGTCCGGTTTTAGACCCCATCATAGCACTGAGACTGCACTTGTTAAGGTGGTAAACGACCTTTTATTGGCTTCTGACAAAGGTTCTGCATCTCTCCTATTGCTTCTTGATCTTAGTGCTGCCTTTGACACTATTGATCACTCCCTTCTCTTGGAGAGATTAGAGACCCTTGTTGGGCTAAGAGGACATGTTCTCGATTGGTTTAGATCTTATTTATCAGATAGACTTCAGTTTGTTTGTGTAGATGGCTTATCCTCTAACAAATCAAAGGTATGCTTTGGTGTTCCACAAGGCTCAGTCTTAGGACCACTTCTGTTCTCACTCTATATATTTACCTTTGGGTAATGTAATTCGAAAACATAATGTCAATTTTCACTGCTATGCCGATGACACGCAGCTGTATATTGCTATGAAACATGGAGAAGCCCTAAATTAGCCACTATGGAAGCTTGTGTTTCAGATATACGAAGGTGGATGACAGAGAATTTTCTGCTCCTAAATTCAGATAAAACTGAAATGCTAGTTTTAGGACCTAAGAAACAGAGAGATTTATTGACAGACCTTACGCTGAACCTAAACGGATGTATAGTCATTTCACAAAAAACGTCAAAAACCTTGGAGTGACCCTTGACCCGGATCTCTCATTTGACGATCACATAAAATATATTTCAAGGACAGCATTTTTCCATCTTCGGAATATTGCAAAAATCAGAAATTATTTATCAAAAATTGATGCAGAAAAACTAATCCATGCTTTTGTTACCTCAAGATTAGATTATTGCAATGTTCTATTCTCTGGTTACCCTGATAAATCAGTAAACAAACTTCAATTAGTACTTAATACGGCTGCTAGAATCTTAACTAGAACTAAGAAATTTAACCACATTACCCCAGTTTTAGCCTCTTTACATTGGCTGCCTGTTAAGGCTAGGGCAGACTTTAAAGTACTACTGTTAACATATAAAGCTTTACATCAACTTGCTCCCACCTACCTCGCTGAATTAGTCCAGCCATACATACCCACGCGTAACCTTAGATCAAAGGATGCCGGTCTCCTAATTGTACCTAAAATTTCGAAACAAACAGCTGGAGGTAGAGCCTTCTCCTATAGAGCTCCTCTATTATGGAATGAGTTGCCAATCTGGGTTAGAAATGTAGATTCTGTTCAAACCTTTAAATCACAATTAAAAACATATCTTTTCAGTAAGGTCTATGGTTGAGTGTAATATGGCCCAGGGTACGAAGGTTGAACGGAAGGCTCGGATCTCATTCCGCCCTGCTGTCTTTGCCTTGCGGGTTCACATCTCCCCTGGGGTGTCCTCTCGATTGCTGCCTGGGGGGTGGAGTCACTGGCTCGCTATGGTTCCCTGTTGTTGCCTCTCGAGTAGCTTTTTGAGCAAAACGATACCTCAGGCTGCTGCCTGGGGGTGGAGTCACTGGCTCGCTATAGCTCTCCTTTGTTCGCTCAATCCGGTAGCTAGTGAACAAACTCTGATTATCCCAGTTAACTGTGGGGAGGAGTCACTGGTTCGCTTAGCTCTCCTTTGTTCGCTCAATCCGAGTAGCTGGTGAATTAAACTCTGATTATCCCAGTTAACTGTGGGGAGGAGTCACTGGGTCGCTATAGTGCTCCGTTGCAGCCTCATTCGAGTAGCTTTGTGAGCAAAAACTAAACCTCCCATATGCTCCTCGGAGTGTGGATGTCACTGGCTCGCTATGGCTCTTGTTTGTTCCACCAGCTCGAGTAACTTTGTGAGCAAAAACTAAACCTGCCCAGTGGTCATGGTCGATTGGCGTCCCTGGGTTGATGCTCGGCATAGTGGGTGGGTGTTTTCCGGCCTATTGGGCCCTGTTTCGGGGGTTTACCCTGTTCAGGGCCCCAGCTTCACTGGACCCCCTGTCTCATTCTAAGATCTATGCTGCTATATTATGGTGCCGGGACGTAGGGAACCAGGGTGTCTAATGTTTCCTGTGTCCTGTCTCTACTAACATCTGTCTGGACTTGTCCTGGGTTTACCCGTTCATGGCCATTGTCTCACTAACCCCCTGTCTCCTTTTAAAGTATTATGTTCGGTATACTATTGTACAGGGAACTAGTGTCCAACCTTTCCCTGTGTTTGTGTCCACTTCTGTCAGGGGGACCGCTCCAGCTTGGAGCATATGCCGGATCCTCCCTGGGGCCCCTGACTGTGCGGCTGACAGAACAGCTGGTGCAACCGGAGCTTCTTCCTCCAAGTCCTATCAAATCCATCATCCCTCCTGGACATCCCCGGACTATTTTGCGTTTTTCAGTTTTCACACCTCGCTTGTTGTACTGTCATAAACTGACCCAGCCCAGCCAGAAGAGGACTGGTGATCCCTCAGAGCCTGGCTCCTCTCTAGGTTTCTTCCTAAATCTGACTTTCAGGGAGTTTTCCTAGCCGCCGTGTGTCAACTTGTTCAACTTGTTGATGTTTGCTCTGTCGGATTCAGGCTGGTGATTGTAAAAGCACTTTGTGACAACTTTTGTTGTAAAAGGGCTTTATAAATAAATTTGATTGATTGATTTGATCATGGCAGGCCTTTAATAGAGGAGATATACAGGTTTATCTGATACTGGTTTATCATGGCAGGCCTTTAATAGAGGAGATATACAAGTTTATCTGATACTGGTTTACCATGGCAGGCCTTTAATAGAGGAGATATACAGGTTTATCTGATACTGGTTTTACCATGGCAGGCCTTTAATAGAGGAGATATACAAGTTTATCTGATACTGCTTTATCATGGCAGGCCTTTAATAGAGGAGATTTACAGGTTTATCTGATACTGGTTTATCATGGCAGGCCTTTAAACAGGAGATATACAGGTTTATCTGATACTGGTTTATCATGGCAGGCCTTTAATAGAGAGATATACAGGTTTATCTGATACTGGTTTATCATGGCAGGCCTTTAATAGAGGAGATATACAAGTTTATCTGATACTGGTTTTACCATGGCAGGCCTTTAATAGAGGAGATATACAGGTTTATCTGATACTGGTTTATCATGGCAGGCCTTTAATAGAGGAGATATACAGGTTTATCTGATACTGGTTTACCATGGCAGGCCTTTAATAGAGGAGATATACAAGTTTATCTGATACTGGTTTACCATGGCAGGCCTTTAATAGAGGAGATATACAGGTTTATCTGATACTGGTTTATCATGGCAGGCCTTTAATAGAGGAGATATACAGGTTTATCTGATACTGGTCTATCATGGCAGGCCTTTAATAGAGGAGATATACAGGTTTATCTGATACTGGTTTATCATGGCAGGCCTTTAATAGAGGAGATATACAGGTTTATCTGATACTGGTCTATCATGGCAGGCCTTTAATAGAGGAGATATACAGGTTTATCTGATACTGGTTTACCATGGCAGGCCTTTAATAGAGGAGATATACAGGTTTATCTGATACTGGTTTATCATGGCAGGCCTTTAATAGAGGAGATATACAGGTTTATCTGATACTGGTTTATCATGGCAGGCCTTTAATAGAGGAGATATACAGGTTTATCTGATACTGGTCTATCATGGCAGGCCTTTAATAGAGGAGATATACAAGTTTATCTGATACTGGTTTATCATGGCAGGCCTTTAATAGAGGAGATATACAGGTTTATCTGATACTGGTTTACCATGGCAGGCCTTTAATAGAGGAGATATACAGGTTTATCTGATACTGGTTTATCATGGCAGGCCTTTAATAGAGGAGATATACAGGTTTATCTGATACTGGTTTTTACCATGGCAGGCCTTTAATAGAGGAGATATACAGGTTTATCTGATACTGGTCTATCATGGCAGGCCTTTAATAGAGGAGATATACAGGTTTATCTGATACTGGTTTACCATGGCAGGCCTTTAATAGAGGAGATATACAGGTTTATCTGATACTGGTTTATCATGGCAGGCCTTTAATAGAGGAGATATACAAGTTTATCTGATACTGGTTTTTACCATGGCAGGCCTTTAAACAGGAGATATACAAGTTTATCTGATACTGGTTTATCATGGCAGGCCTTTAATAGAGGAGATATACAGGTTTATCTGATACTGGTTTATCATGGCAGGCCTTTAATAGAGGAGATATACAAGTTTATCTGATACTGGTTTTACCATGGCAGGCCTTTAAACAGGAGATATACAGGTTTATCTGATACTGGTTTACCATGGCAGGCCTTTAATAGAGGAGATATACAGGTTTATCTGATACTGGTTTATCATGGCAGGCCTTTAATAGAGGAGATATACAGGTTTATCTGATACTGGTTTACCATGGCAGTCCTTTAATAGAGGAGATATACAGGTTTATCTGATACTGGTTTACCATGGCAGGCCTTTAATAGAGGAGATATACAGGTTTATCTGATACTGGTTTACCATGGCAGTCCTTTAATAGAGGAGATATACAGGTTTATCTGATACTGGTTTACCATGGCAGGCCTTTAATAGAGGAGATATACAAGTTTATCTGATACTGGTTTTTATCATGGCAGGCCTTTAAACAGGAGATATACAAGTTTATCTGATACAATTTAAATTATGCAGGACAGCATACAGTTATATCTAAATGCTTGGAAAATTAAATTACAGAAGTACATTTCTCATTAGTTAAAAATTGGAGTAGGATGTAGTGCAGTGTCTAGGTCCAGGAGTAGGATGTAGTGCCGGGTCTAGATCCTGGAGTAGGATGTTGTGCCATATCTAGGTCCTGGAGTAGGATGTGAGTGCCGGGTCTAGATCCTGGAGTAGGATGTAGTGCCGTATCTAGGTCCTGGAGTAGGATGTAGTGCCGGGTCTAGGTCCTGGAGTAGGATGTAGTGCCGGTCTAGGTCCTGGAGTAGGATGTAGTGCCGGGTCTATATCCTGGAGTAGGATGTAGTGCCTGGTCTAGGTCCTGGAGTAGGATGTAGTGCCAGGTCTAGATCCTGGAGTAGGATGTAGTGCCGGGGCTAGATCCTGGGTAGGATGTAGTGCCGTGTCTAGATCCTGGAGTAGGATGTAGTGCCGGGTCTAGATCCTGGGTAGGATGTAGTGCCGGGTCTAGATCCTGGAGTAGGATGTAGTGCCGGGTCTAGATCCCGGAGTAGGATGTAGTGCCGGGTCTAGATCCTGGAGTAGGATGTAGTGCCGGGTCTATTTCCTGGAGTAGGATGTAGTGCCAGGTCTAGGTCCTGGAGTAGGATGTTGTGCCGGGTCTAGATCGTGCCGGGTCTAGATCCTGGAGTAGGATGTAGTGCCGGGTCTATATCCTGGAGTAGGATGTAGTGCCAAGTCTATATCCTGGAGTAGGAAGTTGTGCCGGGTCTAGATCCTGGAGTAGGAAGTTGTGCCGGGTCTAGATCCTGGAGTAGGATGTAGTGCCGGGTCTTTATCCTGGAGTAGGATGTAGTGCCGGGTCTTTATCCTGGAGTAGGATGTAGTGCCGGGTCTATACCCTGGAGTAGGATGTAGTGCCGGGTCTATATCATGGAGTAGGATGTAGTGCGGGTCTAGGAACCAGCGTTAGTGGTTTTCCACAGGGGAACTGCGCCTTGGGAACTGGCACAGGACAAGTGCGGGGCAGGTCTAAGGTTTCCCTGACTTTAGAAGCTCTGGTTCCTCTGCCTACCCCATAGTCCCCACAAAAAATATGTTTTTGCCACTGTGCCCACTCAGCATGTTGATGACGGTAGGGGTATTCCTCAAAGCTGTAGTCAAATCCTAGAGGATTCACCCTATCACAAACTCTGCTGCTTCCTTCTATGGTGAGTGTTTCTGTCACAATTCTGCTGGTGTTGGTGGTAAGCAGCTGGCACAGAGTTTCTTTTGGACATTGTTTCTTTTCAATTTACCCACAATTCTCTGTCATTTTACATTGTGTACAACATACTATTTAAGACAGAAGAACACTGTGTACATATCAGCTGTTAGTTGTATTCATAGTGTATTAAAATATTGACTGGGAAGGAGGACACCATAAGTGGACATGGGCATTCTCAGGGCCCCCAATTTTTCTCAGGGCCCCAAAATGGCAGAGCCTGCACTGCTCCTCTTACCCCCTCCACAGACAGCATTGGATGCACTGGCAGCTGGTTGTCAAACTTGGGATCATTCGCCTTTTTTATTTTATAAAAGCACAGTGTTCTATTTGCCTGTTTTTTTCTGCAAGTCATCTGGAACTGGCTTGCGGCCACCTCCTCTACTGAACACCCAATTCACACAAACACACCAACGATACGCTTTTGAAAACTTTCTGTACATACTATGTTGAACATTCTGCTTTTCAGACACTTCACCCAGATAACATGTCTGATAATCTGTCTGTAACTAATTAGACCAGCAGCCATATCACCCTATATGGTATATATACGCCCCAGTATAGTGACGGGGACACACAGAAAGGGCTGTACTCTGGTCTGTGTGGGTCCTAACGCCCCAGTATAGTGACGAGGACACACAGAAGGGGCTGCGCTCTGGTCTGTGTGGGTCCTAACACCCCAGTATAGTGACGGGGACACACAGAAGGGGCTGTACTCTGGTCTGTGTGGGTCCTAACACCCCAGTATAGTGACGGGGACACACAGAAGGGGCTGTACTCTGGTCTGTGTGGGTCCTAACGCCCCAGTATAGTGACGGGGACACACAGAAGGGGCTGTACTCTGGTCTGTGTGGGTGCTAACACCCCAGTATAGTGACGGGGAACACAGAAGGGGCTGTACTCTGGTCTGTGTGGGTCCTAACGCCCCCAGTATAGTGACGGGGACACACAGAAGGGGCTGTACTCTGGTCTGTGTGGGTCCTAACGCCCCAGTATAGTGACGGGGACACACAGAAGGGGCTGTACTCTGGTCTGTGTGGGTGCTAACACCCCAGTATAGTGACGGGGACACTATACTGTCAAAAAGCACCGTACTTCGGATGAGACGTTAAACCGAGGCCTTGACTCTCTGTGGTCATTAAAACCCCAGGATGTCCTTCATAAAGAGTAGGGGTGTAACCCCGGCATCCTGGACAAATCTGCCCCTTGTCCTCTGTCCATCATGACCACCTAATTATCCCCATATATATACTAATTGGCTTCAATCAATCAATCAAATGTATTTATAAAGCCCTTTTTACAACAAAAGTTGTCACAAAGTGCTTTTACAATCACCAGCCTGAATCCGACAGAGCAAACATCAACAAGTTGAACAAAAAACAAGTTGAACAAGATGATACACGGCGGCTAGGAAAAACTCCCTGAAAGTCAGATTTGGGAAGAAACCTAGAGAGGAACCAGGCTCTGAGGGATCACCAGTCCTCTTCTGGCTGGGCTGGGTCAGTTTATGACAATACAACAAGCGAGGTGTGAAAACGGAGAAACAAAATAGTCCGGGATGACCGGGAGGGATGATTTGATAGGCTTTGAGGAAGAAGCTCCGGTTGCATCAGCTGTTCCGTCAGCCGCACAGTCAGGGGCCCCAGGGAGGATCCAGCATATGCTCCAAGCTGGAGCGGTCCCCTGACAGAAGTGGACACAAACACAGGGAAAGGTTGGTCACTAGTTCCCGGCACAATAGTATACCGAACATAATACTTTAAAAGGAGACAGGGGGTTAGTGTGACAATGGCCATGAACGGGTAAACCCAGGACAAGTCCAGACAGATGTTAGTAGAGACAGGACACAGGAAAGGTTAGACACCCTGGTTCCCTACGTCCCCGGCACCATAGTATAGCAGCATAGATCTTAGAATGAGACAGGGGGTCCAGTGAAGCTGGGGCCCTGAACAGGGTAAACCCGAAAACAGGGCCCAATAGGCCGGAAAACACCCACCCACTATGCCGAGCATCAACCCAGGGACGCCAATCGACCATGACCACCCGGGCAGGTTTAGTTTTTGCTCACAAAGTTACTCGAGCTGGTGGAACAAACAAGAGCTATAGCGAGCCAGTGACATCCACACTCCGAGGAGCATATGGGAGGTTTAGTTTTTGCTCACAAAGCTACTCGAATTGAGGCTGCAACGGAGCACTATAGCGACCCAGTGACTCCACCCCCCAGTTAACTGGGATAATCAGAGTTTAATTCACCAGCTACTTGGATTGAGCCGAACAAAGGAGAGCTATAGCGAACCAGTGACTCCTCCCCACAGTTAACTGGGATAAACAGAGTTTAATTCACCAGCTACTCGGATTGAGCGAACAAAGGACAGCTATAGCGAACCAGTGACTCCTCCCACAGTTAACTGGGATAATCAGAGTTTGTTCACTAGCTACTCGGATTGAGCGAACAAAGGAGAGCTATAGCGAACCAGTGACTCCACCCCACAGTTAACTGGGATAATCAGAGTTTAATTCACCAGCTACTCGGATTGCGAACAAAGGAGAGCTATAGCGAACCAGTGACTCCTCCCCACAGTTAACTGGGATAATCAGAGTTTGTTCACTAGCTACTCGGATTGAGCGAACAAGGAGAGCTATAGCGAACCAGTGACTCCTCCCCACAGTTAACTGGGATAATCAGAGTTTGTTCACTAGCTACTCGGATTGAAGCGAACAAAGGAGAGCTATAGCGAACCAGTGACTCCTCCCACAGTTAACTGGGATAATCAGAGTTTAATTCACCAGCTACTCGGATTGAGCGAACAAGGAGAGCTATAGCGAACCAGTGACTCCACCCCACAGTTAACTGGGATAATCAGAGTTTAATTCACCAGCTACTCGGATTGAGCGAACAAGGAGAGCTATAGCGAACCAGTGACTCCACCCCACAGTTAACTGGGATAATCAGAGTTTGTTCACTAGCTACTCGGATTGAGCGAACAAAGGAGAGCTATAGCGAGCCAGTGACTCCCACCCCCAGGCAGCAGCCTGGAGGTATCGTTTTGCTCAAAAAGCTACTCGAGAGGCAACAACAGGGAACCATAGCAAGCCAGTGACTCCACCCCCAGGCAGCAATCGAGAGGACACCCCAGGAGATGTGAAACCGCAAGGGAAAGACAGCAGGGCAGAATGAGATCCGAGCCTTCCGTTCAACCTTCGTACCCTGGGCCATATTACACTCATCCATAGACCTTACTGAAAAGATATGTTTTTAATTGTGATTTAAAGGTTTGAACAGAATCTACATTTCTAACCAGATTGGCAACTCATTCCATAATAGAGGAGCTCTATAGGAGAAGGCTCTACCTCCAGCTGTTTGTTTAGAAATTTTAGGTACAATAGGAGACCAGCATCCTTTGATCTAAGGTTACGCGTGGGTATGTATGGCTGGACTAATTCAGCGAGGTAGGTGGGAGCAAGTTGATGTAAAGCTTTATATGTTAACAGTAGTACTTTAAAGTCTGCCCTAGCCTTAACAGGCAGCCAATGTAAAGAGGCTAATACTGGGTTAATGTGGTCAAACTTCTTAGTTCTAGTTAAGATTCTAGCAGCCGTATTAAGCACTAAGTGAAGTTTGTTTATTGATTTATCAGGGTAACCAGAGATAGAACATTGCAATAATCTAATCGTGAGGTAACAAAAAGCATGGATTCGTTTTTCTGCATCAATTTTGATAAATTATTTCTGATTTTTTGCAATATTCCTAAATGGAAAATGCTGTCCTGAAATATATTTTATGTGATCACAAATGAGAGATCCGGTCAAGGGTCACTCCAAGGTTTTTGACAGTTTTTTGTGAAATGACTATACATCCGTTTAGGTTCAGCGTAAGGTCTGTCAATAAATCTCTGTTTCTTAGGTCCTAAAACAAGCATTTCAGTTTTATCTGAATTAAGGAGCAGAAAATTCTCTGTCATCCACTGTCGTATATCTGAAACACAAGCTTCCATAGTGGCTAATTTAGGGCTTCTCCATGTTTCATAGCAATATACAGCTGCGTGTCATCGGCATAGCAGTGAAATTGACATTATGTTTTCGGATTACATCACCCAAGGTAACATATAGAGTGAGAACCGAAGTGGTCCTAAGACTGAGCTTTGTGGAACACCAAAGCATACCTTTGATTTGTTAGAGGATAAGCCATCTACACAAACAAACTGAAGTCTATCTGATAAATAAGATCTAAACCAATCGAGAACATGTCCTCTTAGCCCAACAAGGGTCTCCAATCTCTCCAAGAGAAGGGAGTGATCAATAGTGTCAAAGGCAGCACTAAGATCAAGAAGCAATAGGAGAGATGCAGAACCTTTGTCAGAAGCCAGTAAAAGGTCGTTTACCACCTTAACAAGAATTGCAGTCTCAGTGCTATGTAATGGGGTCTAAAACCGGACTGAAGTTTTTCATATATATTATTTGTCTTCAGAAAGGCCCAACAAGTGAGACAGATTTTTCAAGTTTTTTTGAAAGAAGCGGGAGGTTTGATATTGGTACGGTAGTTTTTTTAGGATGTCTGGATCTAAGTTACATTTTTTTAGCAGAGGCTTAATTTCTGCAATTTTTAGTGAGGTTGGCACTGATCCAGAGGACAGGGGCAATTTATTATGTTCAACATTGATGGGCCAAGCTTCAGGAAGTAACTCCTTAAGTAATTTAGTTGGAATTGGGTCTAGTTGACGGTTGGTTGATTTTGAACTATTTATTAATTTTGTAAATGTTTCAAGAGACACAGGTACAAAGATTCAGAGTAGCCATTGAAACTAAATCAGGGCAGCTCTGAGAGCTCTCAGGACAACAAAGTTTTGAGAACTGAGGCAGTTAAGGGTACAATTTGCAATTTCTTTTCTAATGTTGATTATTTTTCATCGAAGTAGTTCATGAATTCATCACAACTAAAAGTGAAGACCCACTTCATTGGTTAAACATTGCTTTTTAGTGAGTTTTGCAATTGTGTCAAAAAAATTTAGGATTATTTTTGTTTGTGTCGATTAGATTAGATAAGTAGGCTGATCGAGCACTTATAAGTGATTTCGGTATGCACAGTACTATCAATCCAGGCTAATCTAAATACTTCTAACTTCGTGGAGCGCCACTTTCGCTCAATTCTTCTGGAGGCTTGCTTAAGTGTTCTAGTAGTGTCAGTGTACCAGGAGCAAGTTTCTTATTTCATTATTGGTTTTGTTTTTTGGGGTGCCACAGCATCTAAAGTCTTATGCGGTATATCGTTTATATCCTCTATTTGATTGTGTATAGATGATGTAGCTCTACCATCATTTAGCAGGCCGAACGAGAGCCTGGAAGTGCGTCAATAAATTTATTAGTAGTCATAGAATTTATGCAACGGGTTTTAAAGATCCCTACCTGGGGGCAAAAGTATCACTTGTTTTAATGCTAAATGTTATAAGATTATGGTCAGATAAACCAGGATTTTTGAGGAAAAATAGTTAGATCAATTACATTTATTCCCTTTGACAACACTAAATCTAAGAAACATGATTGTGACAGTGCGTAGGTCCTGAAACGTGCTGGAGAAAACCTACCGAGTCAATTATGGCATTAAAAGCCTTTTGAAGAGGTCATTGGTATTTTCCATATGGATGTTTAAAATCACCAGCAGAATTAAAATTGAATCTTGCCATGACTACAATGTTGGACGAGAATTCTGGAAACTCACTTAGGAACAATGTGTACGGCCCAGGAGGCCTGTAGATAGTAGCTATCAAAAACGAGGTATTGCCTGATTTGTTCTCATAAGTAATACTTCAAAGAACAAAACCCAGTGATTTGTTTTAATGAAGATTATATTTTTGTAGCATAAATATTAACACCCCCCTTTAGGGGATGCGGGGGAATCTGATCACTGGTGTAACCTGGAGGGAAGCTTCATTTAAAGGAATAAATTCATCAGGCTTAAGCCAGGTTTCACACAGGGCAATTAGGTCTAATTTATGATCAGTAATTAATTCATTTACTGTAATTGCTTTTGAGGTAAGTGATCTATTTATTTCTAG
>CM055737.1:23154926-23173305 GCA_029465975.1 Dallia pectoralis | reverse complement strand
TAACTGCTGAGCACGGTGTGCTGATAAACGGGATGTTGTATCAGGTAACTCCGCTGTATGCGCCTGGGCCACCGCGGGTTACAATTTTAACGTGCTGATTCATCCCAGATGAATTGTTAACTCGCGAATTAGCGCGGAGATGGCAAGTTCAGCCAGTTCACTTAAAATGGTCCCTCTGGGGTATAAACACCGACTAAAGAGGGTAATGTCGCTTAGGCGACAGGTATTTATGTTCCTTGACTCACCTGAACAGACTTTGGAGTTAATATTCAAAGTTAAATATGAAGACCGGGCCAGGTATGGCGTATGCCAGTACTGGGCAGCCAGCGGTGTTTTGAATGTGATGTCGGATATAAACGCCAGGCGTGCCTACATAATGATAAGACTACAAGTGGAGTACAAGTGATTCTTGTGGTGGCTGTACCAGTTAGGTACGGGGGCTGATGAGCTAGTAGTGCAGCAGGTGGACCTGGAGTGGAAACCGGGATGAGTACGCAGCTCAGTTGTTAGTAGTAGCTAGTGAGGGTTTAAATGGGCAACAGGCTAAAAATGGTGAATGATGGTGTAGTAGTGGTGGAAGGGAAACACAGTAGTAGTGGTGGGGTGGTGATTGATCAGGCAGTGCTGGAGATGGCTAGCACTAGTGGTGTTGAGGGTTGTGAGGTGCTGGTTTCCCAGAATGTAGAGGTGCCCTTGTAGTAGTAGTAGTAGTGGTGAAAAGACTGGAGGTGTGTTTTGGAGGGCAGGGGAAGTCAGGAGTCATGTTGGCTGCTGAGGAGAAGAGCAGAAGATGACATCAGCTGATGGCCCGGAGGAGCCCTCAGCAGGAGGTGGTGATGATTCCACACTTCTGCGAGTGAATGAGTTTGACGAAACGCCTGGGGAAATCTGTAAACTTTCTACTGGTTTCGACCCAGGAGAAAGTTCACAGGCCTGCAGGGTGCCGCAGAAAAGAGTGGGGAGAGCTTCAGCAAGCCGGCCGAGTGGCTGCTGCAGTCGGCAGCTGTGTCGCAGCTCGCGGGAAGAAGGAAAATGAGTAGTTGGCAGGTACAGGTTGGCGGTTTCCTCGAGCACTCTTCATAATCTATTGTTTTCCCTATTTATTCACCTTATGTGGTTCGTTCAGGTCCCCACACGAGCTAATAATGCTGTGTTGAATGAAGGCAGCCGGCAGATATGTCTGTATTGCTGGTGTTTGAGCCGTGATCGCCGTATATATACTGCAGCACATCCGTTGATCACGAGCACTGCAGCCCTCTGCCATCATGCCACCATGCCTGCTACGCCTGCAAGAGGGTTCGCAAGTCTGAAAGGGCACCTGAGCAAGCGTCACAGGCCACAAGAGGGAACCCAGCTGTCCCTCCCCGAAGCCCAAGGACTGTCAGACCTCAGCGCCAGTCCAGCACAGTAGTCACCGGGGAACCCAGTCTGCACAGGTGCGATGAACAGCCCCACTGGATGTACACCTGCACCACCATGCGTGTCCAATGACGAGCCGCTCATATGAGTATCTGGGAGTGATGCAAACTGGTTGGCGCATATTGGCGGGATCTTCCAACCATTCCCTGAGAGCACATGGAAGAACAGATGCAGATGCCCAGCAATGGCTTAGGGCGGACAATGCCTACTGGAGAAATTGGTTGTGACTCAGTTACCTGGGGCATTCGTGAGATGTTGTGTTGAAGAGTCTGTGGGCTTGTGTTGCTGGTTATGTTGTGTGTTTGCTTGTAGTTGTGGTGTTGTGAGTTCGTAGAACCCACAAAGTGTTTTAAACTCAACTTCCGCTTCCAGCCCCTGTTTTCTAATTCCCTTCCTCCTCTCTATTTCTCTCTCGCTTCCAGCCCCTGTTTCCTATAATTCTCTTCCTCCTCTCTCTCTCTCTCTCGCTTCCGCCCCTGTTTTATACCCCTTCCTCTCTCTCCTCTCTCTCTCTCCCTCGCTTCCCAGCCCCTGTTTTCTAATTCTCTTCCTCTCTCTCTCTCTCTCTCTCTCTCGCTTCCAGCCCCTGTTTTATAATTCTCTTCCTCCTCTCTCTCTCTCTCCCTCCGCTTCCAGCCCCTGTTTTCTAATTCTCTTCCCTCCTCTCTATTTCTCTCTCTCTCGGGGCTTCCAGCCCCTGTTTTATAATTCTCTTCCCTCTCTCTCTCTCTCTCTCTCTCTCGCTCCAGCTCCTGTTTTATAATTCTCTTCCTCTCTCTCTCTCTCTCTCTCTCGCTTCCAGCCCCTGTTTTCTAATTCTCTTCCTCCTCCTATCTCTCCGCTTCCAGCCCCTGTTTTCTAATTCCCCTCCTCCCTCTGTATCTCTCTCTCGGTGCCTCCAGCCCCTGTTTTATAATTCTCTTCCTCTCTCTCTCTCTCTCTCTCTCTCGCTTCCAGCCCCTGTTTTCACCCCTTCCTCTCTCTCGCCCAGCCCCGTTTTCTTAATTTTCTCTCCCTCTCTCTCTCTCTCTCTCTCTCTCTCTCTCTCTCTCTCTCACTGCATGCTGGGAGTGTGGGCGTGGCTGCTGGGAGTTTTGGTGGGTGAGCGTGTGTGTTTGAGAGTGCTAAAACTTTGTTTCATGGGTTTTTCCTGGGATTTAATTCTTTCGGTTCTTTCGCTTTTGTGATTGTTGAGGGAATTCCTGTTTGGAGTTTATTGGGGGTGGGGTGGGGATGGCGACCTGCCTGGGACGCCGCCCTGTCAGCGACATGGATTGAGATACATAGACCCTACCACAACTGTCGAGGAAGTTCTGCTGTAGGGACAAGGTAGGATTCATAATGTTTCCTATGCGCGGGAATGAACAAGGCAGTGGTGGTTTTTCTGAAGGAAGAGCGTCTTGTTCATATAATGGCTGAGCACGGCGTGGCCAAGCAAAGTATGTAACTTTCAAGTAACACCACTGTATTCACCTGGCCCACGCTGGTAACGATTTCCAATGTGCCACCATTTATCTGATGAGTTGTTAACTCGCGAGTTGGCGCGATTCGAAAGTTTGCCAGCTCCATTAAATGGTCCCTCTGGGGTGTAACACCCGACCTTAAAAGAGTTATGCCGTTTAGGCGACAGGTTTTATGTTTCTTGACTCACCTGAACAGACTTGGATTCGCTTTCATTCAAAGTGAAATTGATGAAGACCGCCTCTGTATATGGTATATGCTAGTACAGGCAGCCTAACGGTGTTTTTGAATGTGGGGATGTTTGACATGTTCATGGGCGTGCTCACATAATGATAAGAATGCAAGGGTACAAGTGACTCCTGTAGTGGCTGCTGCATGGGGACAGATGGGTTAGGTAGTGGTTGCGCAACAGGCGGACCTGAATGGAACTAGGGGTGAGACAGTGGTGGTAGCGCAACAGGCGGACCTGAATGAAACCAGGGACGAGCAGGCGGCCCAGCTGATAGGAGCTAGTGGAGATGGGCAGCAGGTTGAAAATGTGGTGGGAATGGGAGGAACTGGGTCTGTAGTAGTGGAAAGGAAACACTTATAGTAGTGGTGGGGTGGGTGAATAATCTTGCAGTGGAGGAGGTAGCTAGCACTAGTGGTGTGCTGCGAGAGGCGGCCAGGAGGGTATGGTCCCTCAGACAGTGGAGGAGGTGCCTCAGATAGTAGTGGTAAACAGACTGGAGGTGGTTTATGGAGTGGCAGGAGCGAGTCAGGAGTCAGTGGCTTCTGAGAGTGATGATCAGGAGGAGGACATCACTGATGGTCCAGCTGAAGTGCCAGCAAGGTGATGATGACTCCCTATATACACTGGATGAGGTGAATGGGTTCCTGGATAAAACATTTGGGAAAACAGTTAAATTGTCGAATTACTTTGATGAGGAGTAGTTTGCACGGGTCTGCAAGAGTGCTGCAGAAGACAGTGGGGGTGGGAGGGAGCTGAGTGCAAAAAGCGTCTCCGTTTAAGTGAAAAATTGTTACGCTGAGTCGGGCAGCAAAAAGTCGTAGTACTCGTGGGAAAGTAAAAAGGATAATAAAGTAATCATGTGTTGTGGGCTTCACAGGGTGTTTTCTCCATGTAGGATCTTTTCATCTGTCTATTTTCTTTTTCCTTTATCTTTTATTCATGGTAAAGTTCTTCAGGTTGGCTCTTGACATTAATGTGGGGAAGGAATAGACCAAGAGAGCGTGGTATTGGAGGTAGTCCAACAGAAAGCTGGATGTGGTCTTCCTTCAGGAGACATAGTGATGAGGCCACCTGCTGAATGGGGTGTGTGGTGGCAGGGGCAACATGTCCAGCCATGGTACAAATTTTAGTGCTGGGGGTGGCTGTTCTTTTCTCATCAGGGTTGGGGCACTGTCCTTAATCTAAAACAGTGATTGTTCTAGGCCGTACTATATTAGTAAAGGCAGATGTTATAAAGGCTGTTTTACTTTTTGTGTGTTTATGCTCCCAATGAGGGCACAGACCTATAACTTTTTTGGTAGTATTCGGGAGGCATTGAGGCAGTGTGATCCAGAGGGGTGTTTGGGTTGTAGGGGGAGACTGGAATTTGTACAGTAGAGTTTGCTGTTGATCGTACCAGTGAGGAACCTCATCTGCAGTCAGCTACCTTGTCTGGCGGGGGTCTTGGCTGAGTTTGAAGTTTCAGATGTGTGGAGGGTTAGGAAATGCATTGGTCCGGCAGTACATGGGTGAAGGTGAATGAGGGGCGTGTTAGTGCAGCAAGATAGATAGGTTATATGTTTCTGAGCACTATGGTGGTAGGATTGTGGGGTGTGACATTGTTCCGGGGGGTTCTTGATCACCACTTGGTCACGGTTGGGATACATATGTCCTGGGTCCACAACGGAGGCCATCTCATTGGTATTTTAATGTGAAATTGTTGCAAGATAGACTGTTTGGTGAACGTTTTTTATTATTTTGGGAGCATTGAGAGCTGCTAAGGGAGACTATGAGTCATTGGGGCAGTGGTGGGATGTTGGGAAAACGCAAATACGGGTTTTCTCTGTCAACAGTACACAGCGTTCTCTAGCAGGGAGGTTAAGGAGGCAGGAGAACACTGGAGCAAGAGATCAGGAGCTATTGAGCAACAATTAGTTGCTCAAAGTGACGCGGCTAGCTGCGCCATTACAGAACAAGAAGTATGGACTGAAAACATATTTACATGAAAGGGTGAAGTGTGCCTTAGTTAGGTCTCGATTCACTGCCTTCAAAGACATGATGCTCCGAGCACTTTTCTTTAATCTGGGGCTGCCGATCCCGCACCGAGCAAATGGTCTGGCCTCTGATGGGAGTGACCTCCGTGGCTGAGCCTAGATGGCCAGCATGTGGAGTTCACTCATCTCCATGAAGCGGAGGACTGCACTGCAAGATACTGGAAACAGATCTTGCATGGACTTCCTAACTGGTGCTGGGAATAGAAAGCAGCTTTGGACTCGCAATTATAATGCAGGAAACTGTCTGCGGCCGTTATGCAGCTTTCTCCGTCGTGCCCGGCATTGACGGACTACCACTAGACTTCTATAAGTTTTTCTGGAGGATTATTGGGGAGACTTTTGGTGATGTGTGTGAGTCTTTTCAGAATGGTTCCTCTCCAGTGTCATGTTGCCGTGCTGTCCTTATCACTGTTGCCAAAAAGGGACTTGACTTTGCTTGAAGAACTGGGCGCCCCAGGCATTATTGTGCGCTGACTTACAAGGTGATTTCAAGTGTCTGTCAAATAGATTGAAAGAGCATTTTGGGGCCACAACAAGACACTTGTCGATTTTCGTATTCCTGAGCGGCCAATGTTGACAATTTGTTTTTGTCAGGGACGCATGACATTTGCAAGATGTCTGATACGAATGTTGGTCTGCTTCTTTAGATCAGGAGAAGGCTTTTAATCGTGTGGACTACAAGTACTTATTCCGCCAGAATGCAGGCTTTTGGTTTTGGGAAGGGTTTCTTATCATGGATCAAACCTATTGTATGCTGGGTGCTACTATGTAAGGTGAAGGTGGGGGTGGGGTTGAGCTGCCCAATACCTGTTCACAGGGGTATTAGACAGGGCTGCCCAGTTTCGGGGCAGCTGTACTGTCTAGCCATTGAACCGGCCAAGCTATGTACTTCATGAGCAAAGCTAGCTGGTTTCTCATGCCAGGGCTTATTGGCTAAAACAGGGATGATGTTGTCTGCTTATGCAGATGACGTCACTGTGTTTATCACGGCAGTGAGGATGTTGAAGCTCTAACCAGCGCCTTAAAGGTTTATGAGGGGGCATCCTCAGCCAGAGTAAACTGGTAAGAGTGAGTCACTGTGGGGCAGGTCGGCTCATGGAGGAAGTGCTCCACAGTTACCTGGGGGACTCCAGTGGTGGATGGACTAAGACGTTGGGGGTTTTTCGGTGGGTCTGATGAGTTTCAGAGGGAAGAACTGGAGGGTCTGAGGAGAAGGTTATGCCAGACTGTCTAGATGGACATGAGCTGCTGCCGCAGATGTCCTATAGGGAAGAGTTTTGGTGAGAATAACCTCGCTGCCTCAACCCTAAAAGTATCGATTAGTGGTGTTACAAACTCTCGTGGGTCTGACCTAAGAACTGCAGAGGATGCTGGGTGAACTTTTTCTGGTCCGTCAGCACTGATAAAGGCTGCAGCACTGTATCTGCCGCCGCATGAGGGTGGGCAAGGCCTGGTGGACATCGCCTCAAGGGTCCTGGCTTTCAGGGGGCTGTCTACGGCCCAGAGATTGATTCACAGTGACGGGTTCCTGTTGGGTGGATATGAAACGGCGTTTTACTGAGGAGGGCAGGCAGTCTGGGCTTCTGACAACACCTTTTCCTCCTGAATTTGAGGAGGTTAAGCTGTCTTGGCCTCACACCTTTTATGAGTCGGTCTGCAGGCTTGGGGAAGGTGCTGGGAGGTGTCAAGACAGGAATGGGCACCACCAGGAATGGGCTGTTTGAGGAGCCACTGTTCCATAATGCAATCCTTGTGTCCCGTGTTGGGCTCAGTAAGCCTGTGTGCCCAATTAAGGACAGCGGGGTGTGTAAAGCTGGGTCACCTGGATGCAATGGAATAGCAGGTCACTGGAGGAGCTGGCCAGGAGGGCAGGGATCAGGTCGCTGCGGCTACTGAGGAGGGCTGTGGCTGAGGTCTGTGGAGTCTCACATACCGCACAGGAGTTTTGCCAATGATACCTCTTCCTCTGACCGCTGGAGGGATGGCCTGGAATATGAGGTCCGCTACTGTACGCTAGGGCTGCCCTGGGTATTTGAAGAGGATGCGGGGCAGCTGCTCATTCAGACCCCGGAGCTGGGGGATCTTAAGGACATGGGGAAGAAGGTACGTATGTTGTCTGTGTGAAGGTGTCCAGAGCATCCTCCTAGTGGGGGTAAAGGCTACAAAGGGCAGAGGTGTTTGGTCGAGGCTCTTCCCCAGGTTGTTGGCGGACTATATATAAATGCCTACTGATAAGAGGGACAGCTGACCTCCAATGGAGAACCATTCATGGGGCTATTGCCACCAACAGACATGTCGTGACATCTTGGACCTTAAATGTTGAGGAAAACTGCCCATGGTATGGAGCCAGAAACCCTAAGTACATCTGTTTTTACAGTGTCCCAGGTTAGTAGGGCTGTTGGACCAGCTTGCTCAGTGGTTCTTGCTTAGTAGAGTTTTTCTCTTCCAAACTGTTTATATTTGGCCCTATATTGTTTAATAGACGAACACCATTGTTTTACTAAATTTTATGTCAGGGACAGCTATTGGCTATCAGCTCCGGAATCAAGGGCCTGGGGGCCAGGGGTCTGTGGATGGTGGCATGCTTCAGGGCTTGCTAGCTGCAAGACTGAGGGGTGGAGTATACTATAAACTGCTGGGGACACTGGATGTCTATGTCTATCTGGGGCACCAGAGTGTTATAGGTTCTGTTGTTAGAGGATTTGGTGTTGTGTTGTTAATTTGTCCATTTAGTGTATTGTGCTATTCTTTTGTGGCTTTGTTTCTTTTTTCTTTGTCTGTGTGGTTTCTTGTACTTGTAGTTGTGGTGCTGTGAGTCCATAGACTCAATAAAGTGTTTTTTAAAACTCAAACTCTCTCCTCGCTTCCAGCCCCTGGGTTTTCTAATTCTCTTCCTCTCTCTCTCTCTCTCCCTCTCGCTTCCAGCCCCTGTTTTCTAATTCTCTTCCTTCCTCTCTCCCCGCTTCCCAGCCCCTGTTTTCTTTAAATTCCTCTTCCTCCTCTCTCTCTCTCTCTCGCTTCCAGCCCCTGTTTTCTACCCTCTTCCCCTCCCCCTCCCCATTTCCTCTCTCCATTCCAGCCCCTGGGTTTTGCACCCTCTCTCCTTCCTCCCTCCTCTTCCTCTTCCTTCTCGCCTCCAGCCCTGCTCTTTCACCTTCCTTCCTCTCTTCCTCTCTCTCAGTTTGCCTCCCTGCTCCTAATTCCTTCCTCCTTCTATCTTTCTTCCTTTCAGCTCCCCTTATTCTCCCTCCTCTCTTCCTTCTCTTTCAGGCCTCTCTGTTTTCTAATTCCTCTCCCTCCTCTCCTCTCTCCTTCCGCTTTCAGCCCCTGCTCCTAATTTTCGCTTCCAGCTCCCCTGTTCTCTAATTCTCTCCTCTCTCTCCGCCCAGCCCCTGCCTTCTGTCTCTTCCTCCTCTTCCTTTCCAGCCCTCCTGCCTTCTAATTTTCTTCCTCTCCTTCCTCTTTCTTCTGCCTCCAGCCCCTGTTTTAATTCTTCTTCCTTCCTCTTCCTCTTTCTGCCTCTGTTTTCTAATTCTTCCTTTTCAGGCTCTGTTTTCTAATTCTCTTTCCTTCCTTCTAGATCTATTTCTGCTCTTTTCATTTCTCCTCCTTCCTCTATTTCGCTTCAGCTTCCTGTTCCAATTCTCTTCCTCCTTCCTTCTCTCTTCTTCTTTCTTCGGCTTGTGCCCTGTTTCTACCCTTCCTCCTCTCTATCTCGCTTCAGCCTCTGTTTTCACTCTTCTTCCTCCTCTCTACCCTTCTCTGCTTCAGCCCTTTAGCGGCTTAATTCTCTCCTCTATCTCCTCTCCGCTTCTTGAGCTCCCCTGTTTTCAATTCTCCTCCTCCCCATTCTTCCGTTTCCAGCCCTGCCTTCAATCCCTCCTTCCTGCCTTCTACCTCTCCTCCTTCCCATTTTCCTCCTTTCCAGCCCTGCCTCTGACCCTTTCCTCCCACTTCTCGCTTCCAGCCCCCAGCACTCCTCCTTTCCCCGCTTTTCTTCAGGCTCCCTGTTTTACTCCTTCCTCCTTCTCTATCTCTCCCTCGCTTCCAGCCCACGATTCAGATAAACAACTCACAACTACATCAACAGAAGATGAAGTCTCAGCCCTTATTTCGATTGTCCTCTCCCACCGCTCCTTTCTCTCTACGTTTCTCCCTTACTCCTCTTCTCCCCACTCCTCTCACCACCTCCTCTTTCATTTTGCTCTATCTCTACTTCTTCCTCTCTCTCTCTCTCTCTCTCTATCTACTCTTCGCCGCTTTCAAATCAACTTCAAAATACATTAAATGTGAGGGGAAACGCTGAAGAAGAAAAAATGCTGCCCTGAGAATGCAGGCCCCATGCCAAGATGAAAGAGAATCTTATTCTACATCAACATGCCTGTGTAGCTTTAGTTTCAACAGCACACTAAGTGGTTGGGACTACTCACTGGGGTTTTCTAACTCTGTAGACTGTGTGTGTGTGTGTGTGTGTGTGAGCGTGTTTTATATTACGACATCTAATTGTCAAAAAGATTTCTGCGTTGGAGAACGAGATCAGTCTGGTAGGTCGACGCTTCAGCTGGGATTACCTCGATGTGGACGTTGAATGTCTGCTAACCACAATGCATCTGCATCCACCTATTTAATGGGTTTTGTCTTTCTGCTCATCGTAGACACGAAGGCAGATTCTGATTAAGGATTACATATAGTATGGATAGATAGTATGGATTACATATATGGTATGGATTATATATATAGTATGGATTACATATATAGTATGGATACATAGTATGATACATAGCATGGATTACATATATGGTATGGATTACATATATAGTATGGATTACATATATAGTATGGATACATAGTATGGATCAGTAATATTAGTATGGATACATAGGTATGGATTACATATATATAGTTGTCACATTATATAGTATACATAGCAGGATATAGATATATATAGTATGGATTAGATATATATGTATGATACATAGTATGGATACATATATAGTATGGATTACATTTGATATATGGTATGGATTATGGATTACATATAGTATGGATTACATATATAGTATGGATTATATATAGTATGGATACATAGTATACTGAGAGAGGAGGTCAGGTGGGGTGGCTAACTCACAGTGGATTTAGGCCATTCCACCCCTATTCTCCCTCTCTCAGATACCATCCATTTATAAATGTAATCCATACCATATATATAATCCATACATATATGTAATCATACTAAATATGTAATCCATACTATATATGTAATCCATACTATGTATCCATACTATATATAATCTATAATATAAATGTAATCCATACTATATATGTAATCCATACTATATATATGTAATCCATACTATATATGTAATCCATACTATATTTGTATGTAATCTATAATATATATGTAATCCATACTATATATGTAATTCCATACTTATGTATCCATACTATATATGTAATTACTATATATGGTAATCTATAATATATATGTAATCCATACATATATGTAATCCATACTATGTATACATACATCCATATATGTATACATACTATATATGTAATCCATACTATGTATCCATACTATGTATCCATAATATATGTAATCCATGCTATGTATCCATACTATACATGTAATCCATACTATATATGGCTATGTATCCACTATATATGTAATCCATACTATATATGTAATCCATACCATATATGTAATCCATATCCATACTATATATGTAATCCATACTATATATGTAAATACCATATATGTAATCCATACTATGTATCCATACTATATGTAATCCATACTATATGTAATCCATATATGTAATCCCATACCATATATGTAATCCATAACATATATAATCCATAATTATGTAATCCATACTATGTATCCATACTATATATGTAATCCATACTATATATGTAATCCATACCATATATGTAATCCATACTATGTATCCATACTATGTATCCATACTATATATGTAATCCATACTATATATGTAATCCATACCATATATGTAATCCATACTATGTATCCATACTATGTATCCATACTATATATCTAATCCATACTATATATGTAATCCATACCATATATGTAATCCATACTATGTATCCATACTATGTATCCATACTATATATGTAATCCATACTATATATGTAATCCATACCATATATGTAATCCATACTATGTATCCATACTATGTATCCATACTATATATGTAATCCATACTATATATGTAATCCATACCATATATGTAATCCATACTATGTATCCATACTAATCCTATATATGTAATCCTATATGTAATCCATACTAATCAGAATCAGAATCTGCCTTCGTGTCTACGTATGAGCAGAAAGACAAAGGCCCATTAAATAGGTGGATGCAGATGCATTGTGGTTAGCAGACATTCAACGTCCACATCGAGGTAATCAGCTGGAGCGCGACCTACCAGGACTGATCTCAGCCTCCCAACGCAGAAATCTTTTTTGACAATTAGATGTCGTAATATAAAACACGCCTCACACACACACACACACACAGTCTACAGAGTTGAAAACCCCAGTGAGTGGTCCCAACCACTTAGTGTGTGCTGTTGAAACTAAAGCTACACAGGCATGTTGATGTAGAGGAAATAAGATTCTCTTTTCATCTTGGCATGGGGCCTGCATTCTCCAGGGCAGCATTTTTTTCTTCTTCAACGTTCCTCACGTTTAATGTGTTTGAAGTTGATTTGAAAGGGCTAAGAGTAGATAGAGAGAGAGAGAGAGAGAGGAAGAAGTAGAATAGAGCAAAATGAAAGAGGAGGTGGTGAGAGAGTGGGGAGGAAAGAGGAGTAGGGAGAAACATTAGAGAGAAAAGGAGCGGTGGGAGAGGGACGAATGAAATAAGGGCTGAGACTTATCTTCTGTTAGTGTAGTTATTGAGTTGTTTGTATCTGAATGCGTGGGCTGGAAGGAGAGAGAGAGATAGAGAGGAGGAAGAGAATTAGAAAACAGGGGCTGAAGCGAGAGAGAGAGATAGAGAGGAGGAAGAGAATTAGAAAAACAGGGGCTGGAAGCGAGAGAGAGAGAGATAGAGAGGAGGAAGAGAATTAGAAAACAGGGGCTAGCGAGAGAGAGAGATAGAGAGGAGGAAGAGAATTAGAAAACAGGGGGCTGGAAGCAGAGAGAGAGATAGAGAGGAGGAAGAGAATTAGAAAACAGGGGCTGGAAGCGAGAGAGAGATAGAGAGGAGGAAGAGAATTAGAAAACAGGGGCTGGAAGCTAGAGAGAGAGATAGAGAGGAGGAAGAGAATTAGAAAACAGGGGCCAGCTTAGAGAGAGAGATAGAGAGGAGGAAGAGAATTAGAAAACAGGGGCTGGAGAGTGAGAGAGAGAGATAGAGAGGAGGAAGAGAATTAGAAAACAGGGGCTGGAAGTGAGAGAGAGAGAGAGAGAGAGAGAGAGGAAGAGAATTAGAAAACAGGGCTGGAAGCGAGAGAGAGAGAGAAATAGAGAGGAGGAAGAGAATTAGAAAACAGGGGCTGGAAGCGAGAGAGAGAGATAGAGAGGAGGAAGAGAATTAGAAAACAGGGGCTGGAAGGAGAGAGAGAGAGAGAGAGAGAGGAAGAGAATTAGAAAAACAGGGGGCTGGAAGCGAGAGAGAGAGAGAGAGAGAGAGAGAGGAAGAGAATTATAAAACAGGGGCTGGAAGCAGAGAGAGAGAAATAGAGAGGAGGAAGAGAATTAGAAAACAGGGGCTGGAAGCGAGAGAGAGAGAGAGAGAGAGAGAGAGGAGGAAGAGAATTAGAAACAGGGGCTGGAAGCGAGAGAGAGAGAGAGAGAGAGGAAGAGAATTAGAAAACAGGGGCTGGAAGAGAGAGAGAGAGAGAGAGGAAGAGAATTAGAAAACAGGGGCTGGAAGAGAGAGAGAGAGAGAGAGAGAGAGGAAGAGAATTAGAAAACAGGGGCCAAAGGCAGAGAGAGAGAAATAGGAGAGGAGGAAGAGAATTAGAAAACAGGGGCTGAAGTAGAGAGAGAGATAGAGAGGGAGGAAGAGAATTAGAAAACAGGGCTGCGAGAGAGAAAGAGAGAGAGAGAGAGAGAGGAAGAGAATTAGAAAACAGGGGCTGGAAGGGAGAGAGAGAGAGAGAGAGAGAGGAAGAGAATTATAAAACAGGGGCTGGAAGCGAGAGAGAGAGAAATAGAGAGGAGGAAGAGAATTAGAAAACAGGGGCTGGAAGCGAGAGAGAGAGAGAGAGAGAGGAGGAAGAGAATTAGAAAACAGGGGCTGGAAGCGAGAGAGAGAGAGAGAGAGGAAGAGAATTAGAAAACAGGGGCTGGAAGAGAGAGAGAGAGAGAGAGAAGAGAGAATTAGAAAAACAGGGGCTGGAAGTAGAGAGAGTTTGAGTTTTAAAAACACTTTATTGAGTCCTATGGACTCACAACACCACAACTACAAGTACAAGAAACCACACAGACAAAGAAAAAAAAAGAAAACAAAGCCACAAAAAGAATAACACAATACACTTTAAATGGACAAATTAACAACACAAACACCAAATCCTCCCAACAACAGAACATAACACTCCCTGGATGCCCCAGATAGACATGAACCGCTCAGTGTCCCCAACCAGTTTATAGTATGCATATCCACCCTCAGTCTTGCAGCTAGCAAGCCCTGAAGCATGCCCGCAACATCCACAGACCCCTGGCCCCGAATTTGATTCTTCCGGGTCTTCCAAATAGCCAACTTAGCTGTCCCTGACATAAAAATTTAGTAAAACAATGGTGTTTCTGCCTATTAAAACAATACTTGGGGCCAAATATAAACAGTTTGAAGAGAAAACTCACCCAAAGCAAAGAACCACTGAGCAAGCTGGTCCAACAGCCCTACTAACCTGGGACACTGTAAAAACAGATGTGCCAGGTTTCTGGCTCCATACAAACGGGCAGTTTTCCTCAACATTTGGGTCAAGATGTATGACATGTCTGTTGGTGGCAATAGCCCCATGAATAGTCCTCCATTGGAGGTCAGCTGTCCTCTTATCGATAGGCATTTTTATATATAGTCCGCCAACAACCTATAGGGAAGAGCCTCGACCAAACACCTCTGCCCACTTTGTCGCCTTTACCCTCACTAGGGAGGATGCTCTGACACCTTCACACAGACAACATACATTGCCTTCTTCCCCATGTCCTTAAGATCCCCCAGCTCCGGGTCCTGAATGAGAGCAGCTGCCCCGCATCCTCTTCAAATACCCCTGAGGCAGCCCTAACGTACAGTAGCGGGACCTCATATTCCAGGCCATCCCTCCAGCGGTCAGAGGAAGAGGTGTCAGTGGCAAAACTCCTGTGCGGTATTGGCAAGGACTCACAGACCTCAGCCACAACCCTCAGTAGCCGCGACGACCTGATCCCCTGCCTCCTGGCCAGCTCCTCCAGTGACCTGCCATTCCATTGCATCAGGTGACCCAGCTTTACACACCCCGCTGTCCTTAATTGGGCACACAGGCTTACTGAGCCCAACACCCGGGACCTGAGGATTGCATTATGGAACAGTGGCTCCTCAAACAGCCACATTCCTGGTGGTGCCCCATTCTGTCTTGACACCTCCAACACCTTCCCCAAGCCTGCAAGACCGACTCATAAAAAGGTGTGTGAGGCCAGACCAGCTTAACCTCCTCCAAATTCAGGAGGAAAAGGTGTTTGTCCAAGCCCAGACTGCCTGCCCTCCTCAGTAAAACATGGGCTGTATCCACCCAACAGGAACCGTCACTGTGAATCAATCTCCCTGGGCCGTAGACAGCCTGAAAGCCAGGACCCTTGAGGCGATGTCCACCAGGCCTTGCCCACCCTCATGCAGCGGCAGATAAGAAAGTGCTGCAGCCTTTATCCAGTGCTGACCGCACCAGAAAAGTTCACCAGCATCCTCTGCAGTTCTTGAATAAGACCCACAGGAGGTTGTAACACCACTAATCGATGCCACAGGGTTGAGGCAGCGAGGTTGTTTGCCACCAAAACTCTTTCCCCTATAGGACACTGCGGCAGCAGCCATGTCCATCTAGACAGTCTGGCACCAACCTTCCTCCAGACCCTCCCAGTTCTTCCTCTGAAACTCATCAGACCCTAGAAAACCCCAACGTCTTGAGTCCATCCCTGCCCCATTGAGTCCCCCAGGTAACTGTGGAGCACTTCCTCCATGAAGCCGACCTGCCCACAGTGACTCACTCTTACCCCAGTTTACTCTGGCTGAGGATGCCCTCATAAACCTTTTAAGGCGCTGGTTAGAGCTTCAACATCCTCACTGCCCGTGATAAACATACAGTGACGCCATCTGCATAAGCAGACAACATCATCCCTGTTTGACAATAAGCCCTGGCACTGAGAAACCAGCTAGCTTTGCTCTCGCAGAGTACATAGCAGCGGTTCAATGGCTAGACAGTACAGCGTGCCCCTGAAACTGGGCAGCCCTGTCTAATACCCCTGTGAACAGGTATTGGGCAGCTCAACCCACCCCCCACCTTCACCATACATGACGCACCAGCATACAATAGGTTGATCCATGATAAGAAACCCTTCCCTAAAACCAAAAGCCTGCATTATGCTAATAAGTACTTGTGGTCCACGATCAAAAGCCTTCCTCCTGATCTAACGAAAGCAGACCAACATTCGTATCAGACATCTTGCAAATGTCCAGCACGTCCCTGACCAAAACAAATTGTCAAACAATTGACCGCTCAGGAATACAGTACGACTGATCTCTGTGGGACCAACAGCCCCAAATGCTCTTTCAATCTATTTGACAGACACTTGAAATCACCTTGTAGTCAGCGCACACACAATGCCATACAGGGCGCCAGTTCTTCAACAAAGTCAAATCCCCTTTTTTTTGGCAACAGTGATAGGGACAGCACGGCAACATGACACTGAAGGGAACCATTCTGAAAAGACTCACACACCACATCATAAAAGTCCTCCCCAATAATCCTCCAGAAAAACTTATAGAAGTCTGATGGTAGTCCGTCACTCCGGAGCACGGCCGGAGGAAAGCTGCATAACGCCGCAGACAGTTCCTGCATTGTAATTGCCGAGTCCAAAGCTGCTTTCTGTTCAGCACCCAGTTGGGGAAGTCCATGCAAGATCTGTTCAGTATCTTCACGGTCACAGTCCTCCGCCTTCATACAGAGATGAGTAGAACTCCAGCATGCTGACGCATCTCAGCTTCCACGGAGGTCACCTCCCATCAGGAAGACGCAGGCAGACCATTTGCTTTCTGTGCGGGATCGGGCAGCCCCAGATTAAAGAAAAAGTGCTCGGAGCATCCATGTCTTTGAAGGCAGAATCGAGACCTAACTAAGCACACACTTCACCCTTTCATGTAAATATGTTTTCAGTCCATACTTTGTTCTGTAATGACGCAGCTAGCCCAACGTCACTTTGAGCAACTAATTGTTGCTCAATAGCTCTGATCTCTCTTGCTCCAGTGTTCTCACTGCCTCCTTAACCTCCCTGCTAGAGAACGCTGTGTACTGCTGACAGAAAACCCGTATTTGCGTTTTCCCAACATCCCACCACTGCCCCAATGACTCATAGTCTCCTTAGCAGCTCTCCAATGCTCCCTAAATAATAAAAACGTTCACCAAACAGTCTATCTTGCAACAATTTCACATTAAAATACTCAATGAGATGGCCTCCGTTGTGATACAGGACATATGTATCCTGGGGTCCGTGACTAAGTGGTGATCCGAGAACCCCACCGAACAATGTCACCCCACAATCCTACCACCATAGTGCTCAGAAACATATAACCCATCTAATCTTGCTGCACTAACATCAGCCTCATTCACCTTCACCCATGTGTACTGCCGGACCAATGCATTCCTAACCCTCCACACATCTGAAACTTCAAACTCAGCCAGAACCCCCGCCAGACAAGTAGCTGACTGCAGATGAGGTTCCTCACTGGTACGATCAACAGCAAACTCTACTGTGCAATTTCCAGTCTCCCCTACAACCAAACACCCCTCTGATCACACTGCCTCAATGCCTCCCGAATACTACCAAAAAAAGTTATGCGGTCTGTGCCCTCATTGGGAGCATAAACACACAAAAAGTAAAACAGCCTTCCCATAACATCTGCCTTTACTAATATGGCACGGCCTAGAACAATCACTGTTTTAGACAGGACAGTCACCCCAACCCTGATGAGAAAAGAACAGCCACCCCAGCACTAAAATTTGTACCATGGCTGAGGACATGTTGCCCTGCCACCACACACCCCATTCAGCAGCGTTGGCCTCATCACTATGTGTCTCCTGAAGGAAGACCACATCCAGCTTTTTTTTCTGTTGGACTACCTCCAATACCCACGCTCTTGGTCCTATTCCTTCCCCCATTAATGTTAAGAGAGCCAACCTGAAGAACTGCCATGAATAAAAGATAAAGGGAAAAAGAAAATAGACAGATGAAAAGATCCTACATGGAGAAAACACCCTGTGAAGCCCACAACACATGATTACTTTATTATCCTTTTTACTTTCCCACGAGTACTACGACTTTTTGCTGCCGACTAGCCGTAACAATTTTCCTTAAACGGAAACGCTTTTGCACTCAGCTCCTCCACCCCCACTGTCTTCTGCAGCACTCTTGCAGACCGTGCAAACTTCTCCTCATCAAAGTAATTCGACAATTTAACTGTTTTCCCCAAATGTTTTATCCAGGAACCCATTCACCTCATCCAGTGTATATAGGAGTCATCATCACCACTTGCTGGCACTTCAGCTGACCATCAGTGATGTCCTCCTCCTGATCATCACTCTCAGAAGCCACTGACTCCTGACTCGCTCCTGCCACACTCCGTAAACCACCTCCAGTCTGTTTACCACTACTATCACAGGGCACCTCCTCCACTGTCTGAGGGACCATACCCTTCCTGGCCCTTCTCGCAACACACCACTAGTGCTAGCTACCTCCTCCACTGCAAGATTATTCACCACCCCACCACTACTATCGTGTTTCCTTCCACTACTACAGACCCCAGTCTACCCCATTCACCACATTTTCAACCTGCTGCCCATCTTCCCACTAGCTCCTATCAGCTGGAGCCGCCCCTGCCTCGTCCCTGGCTCCCATTCAGGTCCGCCTGTTGCGCTACTCACCACTGTCTCACCCTCTAGTTCCATTCAGGTCCGCCTGTTGCGCAACCACTACTAACCCATCTGTCCCCATACTAACAGCCACTACAGGAGTC
>CM055737.1:23129458-23154426 GCA_029465975.1 Dallia pectoralis | reverse complement strand
TCTCAGAGCTGGGATCTGTTGGAGTCACAGAGCTGGATCTATGTTGAGTCTCAGAGCTGACTGGCCGTTGAGTCTCAGAGCTGGATCTATGTTGAGTCTCAGAGCTGGATCTATGTTGGAGTCACAGAGCTGGATCTATGTTGAGCCAGAGAGCGAACTATGTTGAGTCACAGAGCGATCTATGTTGGAGCTCAGAGCTGATCGTGCTGAGTCACAGAGCCGATCTATGCTGAGTCTCAGAGCTGGATCTATGTTGAGTCACAGAGGCTGGGATCTATGTTGAGTCACAGAGCTGGATCTATGTTCAGCCTCAGAGCTGGATCATGTTGAGTCAGAGCTGGGATCAAGGCGAGTCACAGAGCTGACTCCATGTTGAGTCACAGAGCTGGATCGTGGTGTTCAGTCTCAGAGCTGGATTCATGTTGAGTCACAGAGCTGGATCTATGTTGAGTCACAGAGCTGGATCGCATGTTGAGTCACAGAGCTGGATCTATGTTGAGTCTCAGAGCTGGACGAGTTGAGTCACAGAGCTGGATCTATGTTGAGTCACAGAGCTGGATCTATGTTCAGTCTCAGAGCTGATCTATGAGTCTCAGAGCTGGATCTATGTTGAGTCTCAGAGCTGGATCTATGTTGAGTCACAGAGCTGGATCTATGTTGAGTCACAGAGCTGGATCTTGGTGTTGAGTCTCAGAGCTGATCTATGTTGAGTCACAGAGCTAATCTATGTTGAGTCACAGAGCTGATCATGCTGAGTCTCAGAGCTGGATCTATGCTGAGTCACAGAGCTGATCTATGTTGAGTCACAGAGCTGACTCCATGTTGAGTCTCAGAGCTGGATCTATGTTGAGTCACAGAGCTGATCTATGTTGAGTCACAGAGCTGGATCTATGTTGAGTCACAGAGCTGGATCTATGTTGAGTCTCAGAGCTGATCTATGTTGAGTCTCAGAGCTGGATCTATGTTGAGTCACAGAGCTGGATCTATGTTGAGTCACAGAGCTGGATCTATGTTGAGTCACAGAGCTGGATCTATGTTGAGTCTCTGAGCTGGGATCTATGCTGAGTCACAGAGCTGATCTATGTTGAAAATTCTTTTGTAACTCCTCCTGCATATGCATCAATATGTGTATTCATTAAACCTCTGACAGACCACCTGATTGACCCAATAACCTGCATCTGATTGGTGCAACTGATTCCATCTGTGTATTTCCAATGCCTACATTGTTTCAACTTTGTTCTGTGTGATTCCTTTCATTCAGTCACCTTCATCGCACCGCTATTCAAATATGTAAAACAGGAGGCTTACAAGGGCTGTGTCTTCCCTGACAGGATGTGCCGAGTATTTCCATCCAGTCATGAATGGAGGCGGAGCTTTCTGATCTGTGCTGCTGTGTGGTGTGGCATTAGGTATGAAGGAGAGGGCGAGAGCGAGAGATAAGGGAGAGAGGGAGAGAGAGACTGCAAAAGCGATAATACTTTCTAATGTACTTAGACTGTATGACGATGTGCAAATGGGTTTTTCTCTCTTGTAATTCTTGTCTCTATTTCTCTTTTTTTATTTCCGTTTTTATTTAGATTTATGATAGATATTGGCCAGAAAAAAGAAGAGAAATGGACTTAGAGAAACTGAAGCGCGAGATGAAAACAGGAGTTATCAGAACATAATACACAATATAACCAGTTAGTAATACGCCACTTACAAATACTGTTTGTCTCTTTCGTCTCTCAGTCTTTCTTTTGTCCCCCTTCCCCTCTCTCTCTCTCTCTCCGTCTCTCTGTCTCTCTCCCTCTCTCTCTCTCCCTCTCTCTCCCTCTCTCCTCTCTCTCTCTCTCTCTCCCTCTCCTCTCTCCCCCTCTCTCTCTCTCTCTCTCTCTCTCTCCCTCTCTCTCTCTGCCCTCACCCTCTCTCTCTCTCTCTCTCTCCCTCTCTCACACTTTCCTCTCCCTCTTCACTCCCTCTCTCTTCTTCCTTTCTCGTTTTCTCCCCTTCTCTCTTTTACTCCTTTCCCTCTCCCTTGCCCGCTGCTTCTGATAAAACCATGCCGTCCCCTGTGCTGGGACTGAGCTTCTTCAATAATTTAACGGCTCCTTGCATATTCAGTCGTTGGTATCTGAGGAGGAAGATGTGTCCCAACTGCTCTTTCATCTTCATACAGCAACCAGACGACTGCAACAGACCTGGATTCAAACGCTATTCGAAATATTATTACGCACTTTATCTTTGCTTGATTAAGTGTCCTTTTTTGACAGAGTTTCAAACCAAATTAGCCTCAAACTTCCTATGACACAAACTTTCCTGGCAATTCCATTCTACAAAAGCAAATGCCCAACGTATTTGTTAGAGATTTCAATAGAATTTAAACTCATAGTTCTCCAACCTCTGCAATAGTCACTGAAGCACGCTTAGCCAGATACAGCCAACCCCTGAATGACCCTGGGCAGCCAATTACTGACACGCTTGAAATATTAACGCTAAACGATGCTATCGAATCATGCATTGTTAAAAATCATGTTATCGGTCCGTTTGTCAAAAGTCATTTATCACATCTGGAAGACAGCTGCTGTTGGTGATTTGAACTTGCAGAATGACGGAATTGGACTTCTGTAGATCATATTAAGAGCTAACAGATATGTTACGCCTGGCGTGGGTAACTCTGACTCTAGAGACTGATAACTGACATGATGGAGAAGTGAATGGGAATTCATGTGTGTCTGAAAGTCGAAGGAATGCTTCTAAACACACACTATCTTGTATTAGGACAGAGAGAGGGGTTACAAGAGAGAGCAGGAAAGAGATACAGAAAAAATGGCAAAAGACGAAGAGATTGATATATAGAAAGAGCGGAGAGAGAGAGAGACACAAAAACAGAGATGGTGGAAGAGAATGAGAGTGTCTGGCAGCCATGGTTACTCCATCTCCTGACCTCAGAGATGTTTTCCTTCGTCAGACAGATGCACAAGCAGAATTATTTAACATGATGTGCAATACATTGACCAATTTATTTTAGTAAGCACGCTGAATTCATTTTCTATTATACAATTCTTGTATATTCACATGTTTTGTTACTTCTGGAAACGAATCATATTCCACTCTGAAAAAGGATCATGAAACAGGTTTTACAATCTATTTCTATATATTTGAGAGTCAGTGACTGGAGTGCAGTCTACTAACCGTGATCAGAACTTATTTTATTACCTCACAAATATGAATTAACATATTAATGAACATTGTAGTGAGACAGAAATAGTCTCCAACATTGTAATCTTAATTCTTTATTTTAATGCAACCATGTCGGGAGACATTGATTGTGATAATAGTGAAATAAATCTGTGTTTGTCACATAAATGATTGGTCCTGATTGTAAGCATCCTATTGAATCATTGGTGCTGGGTTGCATTGGGCTTTCAGCTATTAGCTCATTAATTATCTATGAATAATACAGATCTGTTGTTAACACAGACTGTGGGACTTGGATGGTCCAGTAAAACCCAGTCCACTGCAGAGCGGGTAATAAAACACAGCATCTTGATACTCGAGTCTCGTGGCAATTCTTCTAAAAAATGTAACGGAAGGTAAACAAGCCCTTGTTACTGAAGTTATGGATGTTTCATCATAAATATGAGAATATTACTCACTCTCACTATACATCTCTCTCACTCTCAGTCTCAGTATACATCTCTCACTCTCAGTCTCACTTTACATCTCCTACCTCAGTATACATCTCGCCTTCACTCAGTCTCACTATACATCTCTCACTCTCAGTCTCACTTTACATCTCTCTCACTCACTCTCACTATACATCTCGCTTCACTCTCAGTCTCACTATGTTACCCTCTCACTCTCAGTCTCACTTTACATCTCTCACTCGCAGTCTCACTTTACATCTCTCACTCTCAGTCTCACTATACATCTCTCTACCTCAGTCTCACTCATACATCTCTCACCTCAGTCTCACTTTACATCTCTCTACTCCTCAGTCTCACTCTTTACATCTCTCACTCTCAGTATACATCTCGCTCACTCTCAGTCTCACTATACATCTCTCTCACTCTCAGTCTCACTTTACATCTCTCACTCTCACTCTCACTATACATCTCGGCTCACTCCAGTCTCATCATACATCTCTCTACTCTCAGTCTCACTTTACATCTCTCACTCGCAGTCTCATCTCTCACTCAGTCTCACTCATGCATCCTCTCACTCTCAGTCTCACTATACATCTCTCTCACTCTCAGTCTCACTTCCTTACACTTCTCACTCTCACTCACTATATTATCTCGCCACTCTCAGTCTCACTACATCTCCTTACCTCAGTCTCACTTACATCTCTCACTCGCAGTCTCACTTTACATCTCTCACTCTCAGTCTCACTATACATCTCTCTCACCTCAGTCTCACTATACATCTCTCTCTACTCAGTCTCACTTTACACTTCTCACTCTCAGTCTCACTATACATCTCTCTCACTCAGTCTCACTTTACATCTATCTCACTCTCAATCTCACTATACATCTTTCTCACTCTCTCACTTTCTGCCTCCCTTGTCTCCAAGCTTCCACTTTATCAAACACTGGAGGCTCATTAAGAGAATCTCCTTCAGACAGAAGCATGAAGATGTGAGGCTGTAAAATTGATTAGGGCTGTCAGGTCCTTCTTTAAGACTGATCTATGCTGTTCTAATGGAACTAATGTCATGTATGCTGTGGCAGGGATGTGTGTGTGTGTGTGTGTCTGTGTGTGTGTGTGTGTGTGTGTGTGTGTGTGTGTGTGTGTGGGTGTGGGTGTGTGTGTAAAATGGCATTCTATTCCCTAAACCCGAACTGCCTGAACAAAGCCCTATTCAGCACTAGGGAATGTTAATCTGGATTTGTGCTAGTTATTCTAATCGAGTGTTGTCAGATGTTCTGGATTTGTGTTAGTTTCCTATAATCCGTTGTGGGGAAGTTGTACAACAGTGTGTGCGTTTTGACAGCAGTAGTTACTGTGGGATTAGATTCTCTGAAAAAGCCAAATGCAAACGTTTTACCTCATTAACAGATGCGTTCCAGTTTTAAAACATTCCACATTCCAGGGGCAATAGTTAGGAGGTTATTTATGATGTTTGGGCAAATACTAGGAATAAAATAGCAGTTACAAAATCTTGATTCATATTTTGATTTAGCAGATTTGACTACAGCCCAATATTCCTCTAGGTGGATAGCTGTAGGTAAGACTCATTCCAAAAGTAGCACTATTTATTCCCAAGTAGCACTATTTAGATTCCACAAGCAGCACTAATCATTCCACACGTAGCACTATTTATTCCAAGTAGTACTATTTATTCCGCAAGTAGCACTATTTATTCCCACAAGTAGCACTATTTATTCCACACGTAGCACTATTTATTCCACACGTAGCACTATTTCTAACTCTTAATTGACATCACTATTTTACTTCGGCTCTGACAGTTTTGTCCCAGTATGCTTCAAGCTAACTTTTATGAGTTAATCTCTGCCTCACTTTCCACCTTTCTCTTGGCATTCAGTCGGCATTTCACCTGCTTGGCAAGTGTCATTTTAAAACTAAACATTTATTCCTTCAGCAAAACGGTAATAAATTGCATGTCAAGCAACAGGTGGAAACCTGTTACTTCCATGCAAAGGTTTTCAAAGCTAGAGTATGTTTGTTCAGCTGTGTTAGTAATTGACAAGCTTATATATTTGTGCAGATGTGTTAGCCATTGACAAAGCTTGAGTATATACAGTATGTGCAGCCATGTTCAGGAATGAATGTGCTTGCTTTGAATCACTGTTTTTCAGGTCTCCTGGGTCAAAACAGTTGAGGACGGATAACTGGCTCTACTCAATACGCTGAATATAAAATAAAGGTTATTAGGACTGATTTTTGGATTGTTTTGGGTGGTGCGGTGGAAATCAATTCAGTCACGTCATTCTCTCCTCCTGACCGCGCAAACAGTTTTGTTAAATCTGCAGCTACTGGGGAAATGTAGCAGGATTTGGAATACAAAGCTACCACACTTCATGTGCCTTTACTGCGTAGGCTTATTCAACATAGTACAGTTTTTATCTGTACATTATGTAATGTTGCCAACTCTTGACACGGATCACTTTGTTGATGGGTGGAGTGAGGGAAGGGTTTAGAAAAGTATGAGTGATGCTGGGAGGAGGGAGGCGTTGCAGTGAGGGAGGGGCTAAGAGGAGTTAGGAGTGGGTGAGGGGCTGGAAAGGGGAGGGGCTGGGAGGAGCTGGAGAGAGAGAGGGGCTAAGAGGAGTTAGACTGGAGTGAGGGGCTGGAAAAAGGGAGGGGCTGGGAGGAGCTGGAGTTAGGGAGGGGGCTAAGAGGAGTTAGAGTGAGTGGGGGGCTGGAAAAAGGGGGAGGGGCTGGGAGGTGCTGGAGTGAGGAAGGGGCTTGGATAGGGGGAGGGGTTGAAGTGAGAAGGGCTGGAAGAAGGGAGGGGTTGCGAGGAGCTGGGTGAGGCTGGAAAAGGGGAGGAGCTGGAATGTGAGGGAGGGGCTGGGATGGGCTGGGAGAGCTGGAGTCACGTAAGGGGCTGGGAGATGGGAGAGGCTGGACTAATTTTTCCGCCTTGTAATTACATTTACATTTGCGCATTTAGCAGACGATGTATTAACAGTAAATAAATGTTGTATGTACAGATAGATTAATATAGTATGTTATAAAAAGATGTAAATGCACAGAAACATTGTTAGATGTTTGGCTACTTGGAAATAAGGAGGTGATAAACAGTCACTTAATTTTGCAGTTCTCCTTTTCCCCAGCCTGCCCTGGAAGTATAAAGGCTGTACCGTTAGGACGACAGGGGAAAATCACAGACACGTCTGCCATTGTCCAAATGGGACTGAGTTCTCTGATGCTGTCATTAGTTACGAAAGAGACTTAGTGGAAACTCTCCCAGCTCACAGCCCTTTACAACAAACAGGGCATCCAGACAGTGCAATCATTTCCCTTACTTCTAGCCTAGCAATTGATTTCGACAGCTGGTGTTTGGGTACAAACAGTGCTGTCTGGTTCTCCGCTAAAGATTTTTCAATTTGCAACATCGATCTTTGTGATAGCAGCCTATATGATTGTGTTCGGTCAAGACAGATGGGTGCTTTGGATGTTTGAGAACTCAGCATACCATAGAACCACAGTAAAAGTACAGACGAAACAAAACTAAATGCGACTGTGTAATTTATCTTTAAATTTAGCTAACACGAGAGCGCTGGCTGAAAGAGCTTGTAGAGCACGTGTTAGGGACGGAGATTAAAATGGAAGAAACACTATTGTTCGTACTGCAATCAATCCCCTTTTATGTGGTTCAACAGGCAGGTTACAGCTTCTTATCTACTGTAATGATCTAAAATGATTTAGCATAGATCAGGATGATGGCCAGAGATATCTCCTGTCAGAGCCTGGCTCACCTCCCACAAAGCCCAGAGCAACTTGGACCGCTGGTTATTTGCTGTATTTGCATTTCAACTTCAAATGAACTACTGTACATCAATGTTTATCTAAGTTGCATAACTTTGTATTCACTTAGAAAATAGACATTCTAAGGCAGTCCTTCACCTTCACCTCTAGTTAAACCTTGCTTGACATTTTTTAGGCAGAAATTCTTAATCTAAGACATTATTTGAACTTGTTACATACTGCATATTTAATGCAATGATATTACGGTATTAAGGTACCTTCATGGAATTACCCAGTATGCACCAGCGGTGTAAAAGGGCTATTAAAATAAAGGTGAAAGGCATTAGTGTGCCAAATATTGGCTTATCTTGGAGAATTAATTGTTTTTCCAATGTTTCATTCATCTGTTGTCCATGAAGTCCACACACTGCACATGATAAAACAATCGAACAGAAAACAGAACAGGACAGGAAAATTCAAGGTAGCTTCCAATCAGCGTTTTAGTGTGCCTCCAGGAATGTTCAACACTTTGAGGAAATGCTTCCTTTTATCTTGGCAATAATTTGTACGTTACCTTGGATTCTCTTTGACATTATGAAATTACACGGATGAATAACTGTTCGTTTCTGTGCACCAGACAGTCTGTTACAGAGAGAGCGCCTGTTCTGTGTGTGTGTGTGTGTGTTTACTGTTTTGTGTGGCCTTGCTGTTCTGGAGTGCTTATTGTCATTACAAACATCAATGACAATAGTCTTTAGTATTGGCACCCTCAATATGACAAGGTGTTGTTGCCCACTGTGAACTAGTAATCATATACCAGGTATCCCACTGTGAACTAGTACATAATAGACCAGGTAGCCCACTGTGAACTAGTAATCATATACCAGGTAGCCCACTGTGAACTAGTAATCATACCAGGTAGCCCACTGTGAACTAGTACATAATAGACCAGGTAGCCCACTGTGAACTAGTAATCATATACCAGGTATTCCACTGTGAACTAGTACATAATAGACCAGGTAGCCCACTGTGAACTAGTAATCATATACCAGTTAGCCCACTGTGAACTAGTACATAATAGACCAGGTAGCCCACTGTGAACTAGTAATCATATACCAGGTAGCCCACTGTGAACTAGTAATCATATACCAGGTAGCCCACTGTGAACTAGTACATAATAGACCAGGTAGCCCACTGTGAACTAGTAATCATATACCAGGTATCCCACTGTGAACTAGTAATCATATACAGGTATCCTGTGAACTAGTAATCATATACCAGGTATCCCACTGTGAACTAGTAATCATATACCAGGTAGCCCTGTGAACTAGTAATCATATACCAGGTAGCCCACTGTGAACTAGTACATAATAGACCAGGTAGCCCACTGTGAACTAGTAATCATATACCAGGTATCCCACTGTGAACTAAGTAATCATATACAGGTAGCCCACTGTGAACTAGTACATAATAGACCAGGTAGCCCCACTGTGAACTAGTAATCATATACCAGGTATCCCACTGTGAACTAGTACATAATAGACCAGGTAGCCCCTGTGAACTAGTAATCATATACCAGGTAGCCCACTGTGAACTAGTAATCATATACCCAGGTAGCCCACTGTGAACTAGTACATAATAGACCAGGTAGCCCACTGTGAACTAGTAATCATATACCAGGTATCCCCTGTGAACTAATCATATACCAGGTATCCCACTGTGAACTAGTAATCATATACCAGGTATCCCACTGTGAACTAGTAATCATATACCAGGTAGCCCACTGTGAACTAGTACAATATATACCAGGTAGCCACTGTGAACTAGTACATAATAGACCAGGTAGCCCACTGTGAACTAGTAATCATATACCAGGTATCCCACTGTGAACTAGTAATCATATACCAGGTAGCCCACTGTGAACTAGTAATCATATACCAGGTAGCCCACTGTGAACTAGTACATAATAGACCAGGTAGCCCACTGTGAACTAGTAATCATATACCAGGTATCCCACAGTGAACTAGTAATCATATACCAGGTAGCCCACTGTGAACTAGTACATAATAGACCAGGTAGCCACTGTGAACTAGTAATCATATACCAGGTAGCCCTGTGAACTAGTACATAATAGACCAGGTAGCCCACTGTGAACTAGTAATCATATACCAGGTAGCCCACTGTGAACTAGTAATCATATACCAGTTAGCCCACTGTGAACTAGTAATCATATACCAGGTAGCCCTGTGAACTAGTAATCATATACCAGGTAGCCCACTGTGAACTAGTAATCATATACCAGGTATCCCACTGTGATGAAATATCCTGTCAGCTTCACTTTCTTTCCATCACTTCATTTCTCACGATCCTTCTCTAGCTTCCCCGTTTAGCTCCCAACTCCCATAATTCCTCCATTTCTGGCACATTGCCTGGTCTCTGTCTTGTCAATAGCTGGATTTAAAACCAACTTCTATATATTCACCAGGGAGCCGGTATTTGACTCAGCGAGGTGAAACAAGTCAAGGTCAGCTGACCACTTCCTGGTGTCATAAATGTCTGCCACCAAACTTTGTCTAAAAAACCCAGCTTTGGAAAGAGACCCAGATATTGAGAGAGGTTATTCAAAGTCCGAAATTGGCACAGTAAATCATTTTACTAAAAATTATGCCTCAGGCAAGGTGACACTATCTATTCGAGAAAACAAACATTTGCAAAGCAAATATTGAGAGGTTGTTCAGGTGTTTGCCTTTATGCTGAGTAGTCATTTTCACACAGGGACGAGCCCTAAAGCAAAGGTCACATTGTGTCTCAGCCGTTTGTTTATATTTGCAAAATGTATTTATCAGCGTTCTGTCAATTATAGCTAGTAATGTAAATGTAAGTGTCCTGTCAATTATAGAAAATATTTTAATTGTAAGTGTCCTGTCTATTATAGAAAACAATTTAATTGTAAGTTTCCTGTCTATTGTCACGGTCCGTCCAAGGTGTAGTGCGTGAGGAAGCCATGTGCAGAGTCGTATATCCGTTTGGGACAGGTTTATTTAAAGACACGAACTTAAAACAAACCGTAAACGGCGACAAACACTAAACTGTTGATATGAAATAAAAGGTGCGCATATAGCGTCTTTACACAAAACCCATATAATGACAACAGTAGTATAACACACTCACCTCTAAAATAACGTAGACATGTAACAATGCGAAGCAACGAGTGCACTGCTCGCGACCTCTTATATCCCATTGATTACCAGTGCAAACAGCCGTGAGACAAACGTAAACACGGAAGTGAAACAAGGAAGTGCATCACCGAAATATGTCCGTAGCAACGCCACCACACCAATCGTGACAGTATCCCCACTAAAAGGCTAGCTCCCCAGATAGCCGAACGGAAACACAAAACCAAAACAAGGAGCAACAGGGAGAGAACCCGCAGTCAAACCCAAAAGGGTCAGTCCAGGACCGCAGGTCCAGCCCTGAAAAGGCCTCAGTGGCTGAGAGGCCGCCATCTAGTGCGGGCAGAGAGGCCGCCATCTAGTGCGGCAGAGACCGCCATCTAGTGCGGCAGAGAGTCCGCCATCTAGTGCGGGGGCAGAGAGTCCGCCATCTTGTGCGGCTCAGAGTCCGCCATCGTGGGCGACGTCGTGGCGGAGGCCATCGTGGGCGCCCGCGTGGCGGCGGCCATCGGGGCGAGTCGTGGCGGCGGCCATCGTGGGCGATGCGGGCGGCGGCCATCGTGAGCGAGGCGTGGCGGCGGCCATCGTGAGCGAGCGGGCGGCGGCCATCGTGAGCGGAGCGTGGGCGGCGGCCATCGTGAGCGAGCGGGCGGCGCCATCGTGAGCGTAGCGGGCGGCGGCCATCGTGAGCGTCGTGGCGGCGGCCATCGTGAGCGAGTCGCGTGGGCGCCATCGTGAGCGTAGTCGTGGCGGCGGCCATCGTGAGCGAGTCGTGGCGGCGCCATCGTGAGCGAGTCGTGGCGGCGGCCATCGTGAGCGTAGTGGGCGGCGGCCATCGTGAGCGAGCGAGCGGGCGGCGCCATCGTGAGCGTAGTCGTGGGGCGGCCATCGTGAGCGTAGTCGTGGCGGCGGCCATCGTGAGCGCCGCGTGGCGGCGGCCATCGTGAGCGCCAGCGTGGCGGCAGCCATCGGGGCGCGCGTGGCGCGTCAGCCATTGGCGGGCGGCGGTGCGGCAGCCATTGTGGGCGGCACGGCAGCCATTGTGGGCGGCGTGCGGCAGCCATTGTGGGGCGGCAGCCATTGTGGGCGGCGATGCGGCAGCCATTGGTGGCGGCGGCGGCAGCCATTGTGGGTGGCGCGGCAGCCATTGTGGGCGGCGACGGCAGCCCTTGTGGCGCTGGCGTGACGGTGGCAGCCATCTTGGGCGCTGGCGGACGACGCAGCCATCTTGGGCGCTGGCGTGACAGCAACAGCCATCTTGAGCGCTGGCGTGACGGCGGAGCCCTCGTGGGCGCTGGCGTGACGGCAACAGCCATCTTGAGCGCCGGCGGGACGACGGCAGCCATCGTGGGCGCTGGCGTGACGGCGGCAGCCATCTTGGGCGCTGGCGTGACAGCATCGGAGCCATCGCTGAGCGTGACGGCAACAGCCATCTTGAGCGGCGGACGACGGCAGCCATCTTGGGCGCTGGCGTGACGGCAACAGCCATCTTGAGCGCTGGCGTGACAGCGGGAGCCATCGTGGACGCTGGCGTGACGGCGGCAGCCATCTTGGGGGCGCTGGCGGGACGGCAACAGCCATCTTGAGCGCCGGCGTGACGACGACAGCCATCTTGGGCGCTGGCGGACGGCAACAGCCATCTTGCGCTGGCGGGACGACGACAGCCATCTTGGGCGCTGGCGGACGGCAGGAAACCAGCCTGGCGTGACGGCGACCATCTCAGCGCCAGCGTGGTGGCGACCATCTCAGGCGCTGGCTCCTGAAATCCAGCCATGTCCTCCACCACGTCCTAATAACAGCCGAGGGCTGATCATCCAACCTCCGGGGTTTTTCTGTCCCTGACGTCGGCGGCAGAAAAGGGTCTTCCCACGGCGGGGTTTGTGGCTGTAGCTCCAGGGGTTTCCTCCCCTGTCTGCAGCCCCGGAGCAGTGGGGGTCGCTCCTGCAGCACCAGGACCGGGGTGCTCTCTCCGCGGTCCTCCCGGAACACCTCCTTAGCTCCCAAAACCTTCTTGGGACGCCTTGGGGTGCCCTCTTGCCTTCCTCCGGGAGGGACCGCCCGGACCGATGTAATCAGCCCTGATAGCTGCATCGGTGGCTCATACCCGAAGTAAGCACGGAGGCGCCTATACCTCTTCGGGCGTCTCCGGCTTACCCCAGTCCCACTGCTCCGTGGTGCGACGGTGAGCTTCATCCTTCGGGCGCTATAGCTTGCCCCGAGGAATCCACTCACCGTCTGCTGGCTCCGCTGGCTTCTTTGTGGGCTTCGCATTCTGTCACGGTCCGTCCAGGGTGTAGTGCGTGATGAAGCCATGTGCAGAGCCGTATATCCGTTTTGACAGGTTTATTTAAAGACACGAACTTAAAACAAACCGTAAACGGCGACAAACACTAAACTGTTGATATGAAAATAAAAGGTGCGCATATAGCGTCTTACACAAAACCCATATAATGACAACAGTAGTATAACACACTCACCTCTAAAATAACGTGTGACATGTAACAATGCGAAGCAACGAGTGCACTGCTCGCGACCCTCTTATATCCCAGTGATTACCAGTGCAAACAGCCGTGAGACAAACGTAAACACGGAAGTGAAACAAGGAAGTGCATCACCGAAATATGTCCGTGTAGCAACGCCACCACACCAATCGTGACATCTATTATAGAAAATAATTTAATTGTAAGTTTCCTGTCTATTATAGAAAATAATTTAATTGTAAGTGTCCTGTCTATTATAGAAAACAATTTAATTGTAAGTTTCCTGTCTATTATAGAAAATAATTTAATTGTAAGTGTCCTGTCTATTATAGATAGTCATTTAATTGTAAGTGCCCTGTCTATTATAGAAAATAATTTAATTGTAAGTGTCCTGTCTATTATAGATAGTCATTTAATTGTAAGTGCCCTGTCTATTATAGAAAATAATTTAATTTTAAGTGTCCTGTCTATTATAGATCTGGACTCTGCTATCCAAACTTCAAGGCAAATTACAGAAAGCTTCTGGAGCAGAGCGAGAGCTGTCATCCTATAGGACAGGCAACCAGGGGAAGTTGAGCAAAGAGATCGGCTGGGTTTTGATTAAACCAGGATGTTGGAGTTTGATTAAACCAGGATGTTGGGTTTGTTAACCAGGATGTTGGGTTTGATTAAACCAGGATGGTGGGTTTGTTAAACCAGGATGTTGGGTTTGATTAAACCAGGATGGGGTTTGATTAAACCAGGATGTTGGGTTTGATTAAACCAGGATGTTGGGTTTGTTAACCAGGATGTTGGGTTTGATTAAACCAGGATGGTGGGTTTGATTAAACCAGGATGTTGGGTTTGATTAAACCAGGATGGTGGGTTTGATTAAACCAGGATGTTGGGTTTGATTAAACCAGGATGCAGTGGGTTTGATTAAACCAGGATGTTGGGTTTGATTAAACCAGGATGGTGGGTTTGATTAAACCAGGATGTTGGGCTCTGATTAAACCAGGATGTTGATTAACCAGAATATTGGAATATATCAGCTCTAGCTGCTCCATAATGTCTAATACATCCAATAATCAATTGATGCACCATTCTTCATCTGTTTCTAAAATGTGAATGTATTTTGTTTATTCTCACACAAAATTAAACGACATCTGATGTTCAGAGAACCTGCATGACCTTGGATGAATCCTGCCAGCAAATATGAACTAAAACCAACAGTCCAATGCAACGGGTAAACAAACAACGACGTTCAAACCCAAAAAAAAAAAAAGCAACAATAATTCAATGATGCTGTGAGCATGACAGCAGCCTCCAAATGTGCTTTAAAGTACTAATTGCACATATGATCTGTTCTTTTATGCTAACAATAGGCTGGATTATATGTGTCTCCCCACAATATGTGTTTCTCATCACCAGAGGCAAGAAATCTGTGCACATTTTCCTGGAGAGTAACTGGTGTCTCAGTCCTTATTTGGCTGCCCTAGCCCAGACTGGTATTGTTGTGCTTAGGTGTGTTAAAAAGGAACAGAATTAAGCATGTCACTCCATGAGGTGGCTACAGTTGTGCTATCGAAACCAAAACATCCAATCAAAGCGAAGGAAATACAGTTGTCAGATGATTGGTGCTCATGACATGAGCTTTCATCCTGGTCTGCATTGGTTATGTCTGTTGTTTTTTTTTTTAACAATGTTGTTGAGAAAATATGTCAGACTGGTCTTTTTGCTGCTGAGGTTGAGTGAGTGAGCTCCCATCTAAAATGAGTAGTTAGTTCAGGCTTATTCAAGCTCTTATTGCCCTGACAGTGAGGTAAATGAATTGGCGTAGCATTCATAAGGCACATCTCCAGATCTATTAACACCACTCAGGTTTTAACAGAGCCAACATTTCTGGTGCAGTTTCAATGCAGTTAGCAAAGTGACTATGACCTAGTTAAGACACCTTCAACTGACCTTGACTGAAGAGCTCAGCGACTAACCATCTGTCTGAGGAGGAGCAGGGGGTGTAGCCATCTGTCTGGAGGAGGAGCAGGGGGTGTAGCCATCTGTCTGGGAGGGAGGAGCAGGGGGTGTAGCCATCTGTCTGGAGGAGGAGCAGGGGGGTAGCCATCTGTCTGGAGGAGGAGCAGGGGTGTAGCCATCTGTCTGGAGGAGGTAACAGGTGTGACATCAACAACAAACACAATAGCTCGTCACCTGATTGCTAAGCCAATATTACCCAGAATGCAGCTCATTCACAACATAATTGTAAAAATAGTCTTACAAGTGCTTTGCATCATGGGTAGTTGGAAGTTTGGTGATCTGTGTTGGAGAAGCATGACGCATCATTTAGTGTTCAGGTTTGGTGATCTGAAGGTAGGGATTACTTCAGACAGAAACTGCTCTTACAGGAACCAGCTGTTACACCAAGAGAACCAGCTGTTATACCTGCCAAACCGTTTCAACACAGTCGGCCGAAAAACTGAGAGATTTACTGTTAGAAACACATTTCTTGTCAGTGTTGTGTCGAAAGTTAAACAACAGCAAACAAGTGTGGAAGGTCAATGACATGTTAAAACACATCCTTACAGCAGTAAGATCGCTCAAGCCTTCCTGATCAGTCAGCCGTGACAACACTTCTTGGATGCTAGCCCAGGGCCGACCTTGTATATTCTGGACAGCGGGCTTACCTTTATTTTATTTAAACTCGGACGGAATAAGGCCATATTTCAGCCCATTGCTGCGGTTACCAGGAGGTGTTGGATGTTGAGATAGATTAACCTAAGAATGATTACCTAGATCAATATTTTGTCATGATAATACTGATCAATGTGGGCAGCCGACCTGAGGGCGAAGACAGGGGCAGACTGCAGAGAAGGTTATAACCAGCCTCTTTATGTGAGGGCTGTCCAATACTGAGACTGAGTAGGCTGTCCAATACTGAGACTGAGTAGGCTGTCCAATACTGAGACTGAGTGAGTAGGCTGTCCAATACTGAGACTGAGTGAGTAGGCTGTCCAATACTGAGACTGAGTGAGTAGGCTGTCCAATACTGAGACTGAGTGAGCAGGCTGCCCAATACTGAGACTGGAGTGGAGTAGGCTGTCCAATAATGAGACTGGATGAGTAGGCTGTCCAATCCTGAGACTGAGTAGGCTGTCCAATACTGAGACTGACTGAGGTAGGCTGTACAGTACTGAGACTTAGTAGGGCTGTCCAATACTGAGACTGAGTGAGTAGGCTGTCCGATCCTGAGACTGAGTGCAGGCTGTCCAATACTGAGACTGACTGAGTAGGCTGTACAGTACTGAGACTGGAGTAGCTGTCCAATACTGAGACTGAGGCTGTCCAATACTGAGACTGAGTAGGCTGTCCAATACTGAGACTGAGTGAGTAGGCCAGTACTGAGACTGGAGTAGGCTGTCCACATGGTTTCTGGATCACTTCTCAACTCCTCTCCCATGGGCGAAAGATGCTTTCAAGTTTCCCTTAGTTTCACCATGGATGTGGCCTCATATCTGAATTAGTCTATATTGCTTGTTTTCGGATGTGTTTATTTTTTTACCGGCAATTGGCTGATTTGAGCCGAAAACAAATATCCTTCCAGACAGATCGCCTTACCTCTCAACGCTTCTAATTCAGTAGTCTTTAACAAATTCACTTGGAGAAAAGTGACGTTCTGGCCAACAAACACCTCAGTACTTTACAAGCAGCCTACCACTCAGTCCTTGTATTGGACAGCCTACTCAGTCTCAGTATTGGACAGCTCACTAGTCTCAGTATTGGACAGCCTACTCAGTCCCAGCACTGTACAGCCCACTCAGTCAGTCTCAGTATTGACAGCCTACTCAGTCTCAGGATCGGACAGCCTACCCACTCAGTCTCAGTATTGACAGCCTAATAAGTCTCAGTACTGTACAGCCTACTCAGTCAGTCTCAGTATTGGACAGCTCACTCAGTCTCAGGATTGGACAGCCTACTCACTCAGTCTCATTATTGCCAGCTCACTCACTCAGTCTCAGTATTGGACAGCCTCACTCACTCAGTCCTTCAGCATTGGACAGCCCACTCACCTGGGGCCCCCTAGCATTGGACACAGCCTACTCACTCAGTCTCATATTGACAGCCTACTCACTCAGTCTCAGTATTGACAGCTCACTTAGTCTCAGTATTGGACAGCCTACTCAGTCTCAGTATTGGACAGCCCTCACATAAAGAGGCTAGGAGTTATAACCTTCTGCAGTCTGCCCAAGTGTCTTCGCCTCAGGTACGGCTGCCTACATTGATCAGTATTATCCATGACAAAATATTGATCTAGGTAATCATTCTTAGGTTAATCTATCTCCAAACATCCAACACCTCCTGGTAGCAGCAGCAATGGGCTGAAATATGGCCTTATTCCGTCCGAGTTTAAATAAAATAAAAGGTGAAGCCCCGCTGTCAGAATATACAAGGTCAGCCCTGCCAGCATCCAAGTGTTGTCACGCTGACTGGATCAGGAAGGCTTGGGCAAGCGATCTTACTGCTGTAAGGATGTGTTTAACATGTCATTGACCTTCCACACTTGCTTGCTGTTGTTTAACCTACAACACTGACAAGAAATGTGTTTCTAACAGTAATCTCTCAGTTTTTCAGCCGACTGTGTTGAAACGGTTGGCAGGTATAACAGCTGGTTCTCTTGGTGTAACAGCTGGTTCCTGTAAGAGCAGTTTCTGTCTGATAATCCCTACCTTCAGATCACCAAACTCTGAACACTAAATGAAAACCGCCCATGCTTCAAAACACAGATCACCAAACTTCCAACTACCATGATGCAAAGCACTTGTAAGACTATTTTTTTACAATTATGTTGTGAATGAGCTGCATTCTGGGTAATATTGGCTTAGCAATCGGGTGACGAGCTATTGTGTTGCTGTTGATGTCACACCTGTTACCTCCTCCAGACAGATGGCTACACCCTGCTCCTCCTCCAGAGCATTTTTGGCTACACCCCCTGCTCCTCCTCCAGACAGATGGCTACACCCCTGCTCCTCCTCCAGACAGATGGCCACACCCCCTGCTCCTCCTCCAGACAGACATGGCTACACCCCCTGCTCCTCCTCCAGACAGATGGTTTATTGCCGCTTTGCTCTTTCAGTCAGCACAGTTGAAGGTGTCTTAACTAGGTCATAGTCACTTTGCTAACTGCATTGAAACTGCACCAGAAATGTTGGCTCTGTTAAACCTGAGTGGTGTTAATAGATCTGAGATGTGTCTGTATGAATGCTACGCCAATTCATTTACCTCACTGTCAGGGCAATAAGAGCTTGAATAAGCCTGAACAACTACTCATTTTAGATGGGAGCTCACTCACTCAACCTCAGCAGCAAAAAGACCAGTCTGACATATTTTCTCAACATTGTTAAAAAATAAAAAGACAACAGACATAACACTCTCAGTGCCACTCAGCCGCTCTCGATCTCACTATCTCTGCTCTCAGTCTCACTTTCTCTCTCACTCTCACTCTCACTATACATCTCGCTCACTCGATCTCTGCTCCCAGCTCTCTCTCCTCTCGTCTCTCAGCCCCCATCTCACTCGCAATCTGCCACATCTCTCACTCTCAATCTCACTATCACATCTCTCTCACTCTCAGTCACCACTCGCCATCTCTCTGCCTCATTCACCATCGCTCTCACTCCTCACTCTGCCTCTCAGTATCTCCGCTATCATCTCTCTCACTCTCAGTCTTTCATACCCATCCTCACTCGCAGTCTCTGCCCCATCTCACTCTCAGTATCACTATACATCTCTCACTCAGTCTCCTGCTCACATCTCTCCTCTCCCAGTCTCACTTTGCATCTCTCACTCTGTCCTCACTATACATCTCTCTCACTCTCAGTCTCACCTATCTCGCATCTCACTATACATCTTTCTCACTCTCTCACTTTCTGCTCATTGTCTCAAGCTTCACTTTATCCAACTGGAGAACTTCACATGAAAAAAAAAAAAAAGAGAATCCTTCGAACAGAAATAATAGAAAATGTGAATATAAATGTTGAGCTGTCAGGAAGACTGATCTATCTTGTTTACAATGTTTAATATAAATGTATGCTGTGAAAGATGTGAATCTGTATGATAACAATGTGTAATATTGTATGTGTATTAATGTGTGTAATAGTATGAGTGTATTCTGTTCTATTCCTAAACCGGAACTGCTGAACAAAGCCCCTATTCGCGCTGAGATATATTGTCTGGATTTGTCGCAATTATTACAATAAGCATCAGATGCGATTTATTGATTCCATGTCCGACCGTGAAATTGCAACAGTGGGCCTGACAACGGTAACTGCTATGGTCGATACAAAGCTGTGATGCAAACGTTACCTCATTAGCTGGATGCGTTCAGTTTTAAAACATTCCACATTCCAGGAAGACATGAACAGGAGGTTGACCATGATACTTCTGTTGTAATCTTACAGGAAATAAAACAACAGTGCAAATGCGGTCTGCTGTTACAGATTTGACCTGGCCCAATATTCCTCTGGTGAAGATGGCGTTAAAAGTAACACTAGTAGCACTATTGTCCACAGAGTAACGCACGTAATATATTTATTCATAGAAATATCCGCAAGTAGCACTATTTATTCACAAATAGCACTATTTCAAATGGCACTATTTATTCACGCGTAACACTATTTAATCCTTAATTGACATCTATTTATATCTGTTGATTTTGTCCCATGTCTCAAGCTTAACTTTATGAGTGTCATTTCTCTTGGCGACATTCATTCAACAGTGTCATTTAAAACTAAACATTTATTCCTTCAGTGCAAGCCCGTACAAATCTGCATGTCAAGCAACGGGTGAAGCATTGCTTCCATGTAAGGTTTTCAAGCAGAGCTGTTCAGCTGTGCCCAGTAATTGACGAAGCCCCAGTATATTCTGCGGAATGTATTAATGACAAGCTTGATATAGCAGTATGTGTTCAGGAATGAATATGCTTCGCTTTGAATCATAGCTCAGTCCTCGAGGTCAAAACGGTGAGACGGATAACTGTATATCGTGAATATAAAATAACAACGATGAGTGTCTTGATGAAATCGAACCGATCGCGTCATTCTCTGACCGTAACCAGTTTGGCCAAAATCACTGGCTATCGGAAGTGTGCGCGAGTTGGCTCGACCACACTTCATGTGTTTTTACTCGCGTGAGCTATTCAACATGAGTGCAGTTTTCATCTCTTGCGTTCATCTGTGTTACCAACCATTGAAATCACCTGTCCGATGAGTATGGAAATGAGAAAGAATTTAGAAAATGTAGTGATACTAGGAAGAAAATTAACATGTGAGAGGCTCAGGGGTCAAATGAGGTGAAACTGAAAAGGGAAATAGGAGGAAGCTGAAGGAAAAATAAGAAGAATTAGTTCAAATCAAGCTAGAAAAAAAGGGACAAGTGGAGATTAGGAGAACAGAAGGAGTTAAGTGATGAGGTAAAAGGAGAGGCTCAGGAAATCACTGGAAATCAGAGAAAACAGATGAGGAAATTGAAGTGAGGAGCTGGAAGAAGGAGGAAATTCTTGAGGAGCTGAGGAGTGAAGGGTGGAGTGAGTGAGATGAGCTGGGAAGAGAGCTGAGATCACTTGAAGGAGCTGGGAGATGAGGCTGGTTTCATGCTATATTACATTTTGCATTTTTCGCGCATTTGAATAATGTTGTATGTACAGATAAATATAGTATGTTATAAAAGATAATAGATGCAGAGAACATTGTTAGATGTTCGGCTACTGAAATAAGGAGGTGATAAGCAATTTGCAGTTCTCCTCACACTGCCCTGGAAAGTATAAGGCTGTACCGACCAGGCGACGAAGTAATGGGACTGGTTCTCCTGATGTATCATTAGTGCAACAGTGAACTCTAGCTCACAGCCTTAAACAGGCGCTCAGGACTCAGTGCAATCTTCTGTCATTCACTCAGTGGTGCATTCAACAGTGTTTTTGTGCAAACAGTGTTTGTGTTCTCCGACACACAAGATTTTTTATTTTGCAACATCGTCTGCATGATGGCAGCCTGCTGTTACGTCCAAGACAGATAGACAACTTGAATGTTTGAGAACTCGAGCCACCTTAAGACCGCAGTAAAAAGTACAGACGAGACAAAACTAAACGACTGTGAGTATCTTTAAAATTTAGCTAACTTGCAGATGACTGGCTGAAGAGCTTGTAAACCGTGTTAAGGAACGAGGAGATTAAAATGGAAGAAACACTATTGTTCATGCTGCAATCAATCCCCTTTTATGTGGTTCAACAGGCAGGTTACAGCTTCTTATCTACTGTAATGATCTGATGATTAGCATAGATCAGGATGATGGCCAGAGATATCCTCCCTGTCAGAGCCTGGCTCACCTCCACAAAGCCCAGAGCAACTTGGACCGCTGGTTATTTTGCTGTATTTGCATTTGACTTCAAATGAACTACTGTACATCAATGTTTATCTAAGTTGCATAACTTTGTATTCATAGAAAATAGACATTCTAAGGCAGTCCTTCACCTTCACCTCTAGGTTAAACCTTGTGACATTTTTTAGGCAGAATTCTTAATCTAAGACATATTTGAACTTATTACATACTGCATATTTAATGCAATGATACACGGTATTAAGGTACCTTCATGGAATTACCCAGTATGCACCAGCGGTGTAAAGGGCTATTAAAATAAAGGTGAAGGCATTAGTGTACCAAATATTGGCTTATCTTGGAGGAATTAATTGTTTTCAATGTTTCATTCATCTGTTGTCCATGAAGTCCACACATACTACATGATAAAACAATCGAATGAAAAAAGCAGAACAGGACAGGAAAAATTCAAGGTAACTTCTTAATCAGCGTTTTAGTGTGCCTCCAGGAATACATTAACACTTTGAGAAATGCTTCCTTTTATCTTGGCAATAATTTGTACGTTACCTTGGATTCTCTTTCCAGCATTATGAAATTACGGATGAATAACTGCGATTGGATTTCGCCTGTGCACCAGACAGTCTGTTACAGAGAGAGCCGCCTGTTCTGTGTGTGTGTGTGTCTGTGTTTGCTGTTTTGTGTGGCCTTGCTGTTCTGGAGTACTTATTGTCATTACAGCATCAATGTGACAATAGTCTTTAGTATTGGCACCTCAATATGAAAGCAAGGTGTTGTTGCCCACTGTGAACTAGTAATCATATACCAGGTATCCCACTGTGAACTGAGTACATAATAGACCAGGTAACTGTGAGCAATCTGCTGCAGGTAGCCCACTGTGAGCTGTAATCATGCCAGGTACTGTGAACTAGTGCATAATGAACCGGAGTAACCCACTTGTGAGGCTTTGGTAATCACCAGGCAATCCCCACTGTGAACTGGTGCAATGAACTGGGCAGCCACTCTGAGCAATGGAATCATGCCAGTTGGCCACTGTGAGCTGAGGTGCATGGCCAGGTGTACTGTGAACAGTGTCATATGCCAGGCTGTACTGTGAGCTAATGTCATATGCCAGGTAGCCCACTGTGAACTGGTACATAATGAACCAGGTGGCTACTGTGAGCTTAGTAATCATATATAGGTATCCCACTGTGAGCTGCTGTCATATACCAGATAATCACGAGCTTTAATGTCATACCGAGATCCCACTGTGAGCTGCTGTCATACAATGAACTAATCATATACCAGGCTGCCCACTGTGAACTATTGCATAATGAACCAGGTAACTGTGCTAGTAATCATATGCCAGGTATCCCACTGTGAACTATCATATACCAGGTAACCCACTGTGAACTATTTACATAATGAACACCCGGAGTAGCCACTGTGAGCTGTGTCATATACCAGGTATCCCACTGTGAACACTAGTGTAATGGTCGACCAGCCACTCATGGGCTGAATCATATACCAGTAACCACTGTGAGCAATGACAGGTAACCACTGTCAGGCTGAATTGCATGTCGCCAGGTAACCCACTGTGAACTGTGGCTGGTAATCCCACTGTGAGCCAATCATATGCCAGGTAATCACTGTGAGCTGGCCAGGCCATCCTTGCGAGGCTGTGATCATATACCAGGTATTACTGTGAACTATTACATAATATATACCAGGTGGCCCTTGTGAACTGGTACATGATAGACCAGGTAGCCCACTGTGAACTGAGTAAATCATACCAGGTCTATCACTGTGAGCTAGTGATCATATGCCAGGTGGCCACTGTGGACTGTCAATCATATGCCAGGTAGCCCACTTGTGAACTAGTACATGATAGACAGGTAACTGTGAACTGTGTCATATGCCAGGTATCCCACAGTGAACTTGTAATCGTGCAGCCCACTGTGAACTGCACTTAGTGATCATGCCAGGTAGCCCACTGTGAACTAGTACCAGACAACCCACTGTGAGCTGTGTCCTGCTCTGCAGCCCCACTGTGGTGTCATATGCCAGTTGGCCCACTGTGAGCAATGTCATATACCAGGTAACCCACTGTGGCTAATCATATGCCAGGTAACCCACTGTGAACTGTAATCTGCTGCCAGGTATCACGATGAAATATCCTGTCAGCTTCACTTTCTTCCATGCTTCATTTCTCACGATCCTCTAGCTTCCCGTTCTATCCCAACCCATGAGCTCCTCCATTTCTGGCACGTACACCTGGTCTTGTCAAGTAGCTAGTTTAAAACCAACTTCTAACATTCACCAGGGAGCCGATCGTGTTTTGCTGAAGATGGCTATCAGGTCAGCTGACCCTTTCCTGGTGTCATAAATGTCTGCCATAAGCTTTGTCTAAAAAACCCGGCTGAGAGAGTTCCAGTGTGAGAGGCCCATTCCCAGGAGTCGAGAATTGGCACAGTAAATCATTTACTAAGAATGCCTCAGGCTGGGCGTTCTATCAGTATAACTAATGTAAATGTAAGTGTCTATCAGTATGAAAATATTTTAATTGTAAGTGTCACGTGTATTATGAAAACAATTTGAGCCAACCAGTTTCCTGTCTATTGTCACGGTCCGTCAAGTGTAGTGCGTGAGAAACCATGTCTAAATGTATCATTTGATTTATTTAAAGACTGCAGACAAAACAAACCGTAAACGGCATTAAGCACACTAAACTGTTGATATGTAAAAGATGGCATACTTCACAAACCCCATATAATGACAGCGATGAGTATAACACTCACCTCTAAATGCGTGTGGGCATGTAACAATGGCGAGCAACAGTGCCTCCCGCATTCTTATATCCCAGTGATTACCATGCAAACAGCAAATGGTCATTATTGGGAATGCATCTGAAAATATGTCGTGTAACTGCCACACCAATCGTGACAGTAGCTCCCCGCTAAGCTGAGCTCCCCAGATGGCCGAGACAGAAACACAAACGAGGCTGCAGCCCAGAGAGGGCTCGCAATCAACAGAAAGATCTTGAGAGGCGCCATCTGTGGGCTGAGGCGAGCATTATGAGCAAGGTGCCAATCTCCAATGGCAGGCGCGACCGCTCATCTGGTGCGGCTGATCCGCCATCTTTAATGCGGCTCAGGAGCTCCGTCGTGAAGCATCGTGGCGAAAGAAACTGCTCGTGGCGCCCGTAAATCAGCGTATCGCGTAACGTTTCATCATCTTCGCGTAGTATTAAATGGCGGCGTATATGGCGCGCACTTCAATACAGCGCTCGCTCGTAACATAATGGCGGCGCAACCGCATGACGTAATCATCAGCGTATCCACTCATGGCATCGTCGTCAGCGTATCTCATGGCGTGTCGCTGGCGTCGCCGTGGCGTGGCGTGCAGCGCCCATGCGTAATCGTCGTGGCGACCACCGTGGCGTAAAGCTCATGGCGTAGCTCAGCTCGTAGCGGCCGTGCGCTCGTGGCATAATCGTGGCAGCGTCAGCCGTAATGGCGGCGCTCATGGCGTAGCTCGTAGCGGCGCTGGCGATAAACAA